>JAOPHQ010004003.1:100000-211350 GCA_030340625.1 Merluccius polli
GTCTCTCAGAACTTGAAAATCAGTTAGAATGTCATGTTGGACTTGATAGTTGTCTCTCACAGAAAGTCCCTAATCCTGAGGTAAAATTACAAGAAGTCTATTGGCTTTGTGCTTTTATGTGTTCCCTATATATTGTTTGCATATTAGGCAGCCCTGCAAAAGAAAAACATATTACAGCCTGAAACACCTTTAATAACATTAACATTTAGCAGACACTTTCAACCCCAGCAGTAAGGAGAGAGAAGGGGTTAGGCATCTTGATCACTGATGCCTACAGGTAGACAGCGGATGATGGGGTATACCCACAACTTTTCTGCTGGGAGACAAACGCTGTAACCACTGGTGACTAAACTATCCTGCCCTCAAACTTACAGTGAATGTAGATACAAGTCATTAAGAAACAGGTAGGGGTTAGGCCATGTTGCTAGATGATGCCTACAGGTAGACCACTTGAACCCTCTTGCTGGGAGTCAATGCCTCAACAGCCGCTGTGCTTCAACGCAGTCTCCTCTGCTTGCATGAACCAATGACATCCACACTACGCCTCGTCATGCCTGACGACTGAGTGGCGGCCCATTCATTTCACTATGCACACTCTACCTCATGGGAACCTACTCATCAGCTTTAAATATAGCCAAATCATCGTGTCTTAAGGCACTTGCCAAAGTATTGCCGTCTGAGTGATAATGAATGTATAAGAATCGTGAGAAGCTCTTCAGCCGCAGGATCTTACAACCACAGTGCTCAATGGAGTGCTATTATTATTATTATTATTATTGCTCACTTTTTTGTTGATGTGTGCTGCTGTTGGACTTCAATTTCCTCTCAGGGATGACTGAAGTAATCTAATCTTATCTCATCTAATCCGATCTAACGCAATCTAATCTAATCCAATCAATTCTAATCTAATCTGAATATGATCCAATCTAATCTAATCTAATATGAATCTAATCTAATCCATTCTCATCTAATATGAATCTAATTTAATTGAATATGAATCTAGTCTAGTCTATCTAAACAGAATCTAAGTCTATACTATTCTAACTTAATATAATCACAGTGTGCTGCAGAAGGCGATGCCTGGAAAGAAAGGGCTATTTACTTGAGATGTATTTGCTGAAGATGTGACGTATGCAGTGATCAGTGTAGCAGGACCCTTTGGGGCAGGTTGTGACAGGGGCAAGGTGGGGGGGCATGGCTATAAAAGCCACCTCAAAGTAGTTGGAGAATCTATTCGTTATTCAAATGTTTTAAGGTTACCTTGAAAGCAAGTGCCCCCCACAAATGGCACTACATCTGTATTTCCTCGCCAAAGTCTTCATTGTCCTCCTCTCATGTCTGGAAATTTCAGCCATGGCATGCAGTGGTGCCGGTGAACGGACGAGACATTTGCACCTGAGCCAAAAAGTCTTGCGCAGATATTTTTGGGATGCCAGCACCGGTGGTCCGCGGGATACAGATCACCTTGGGGAAGGCTTTGAAAGACCACCAAGGAGAAGGGAGCCCCTCAGCAGAGCTCGGTCCACCGTTCATCATGGACAATTCAATTCTGACACGGTGAGTGCACAAGACAAATGTCTCTTATTTTTTGAACTACTGAAAAAAAACACAAAAAAATGATGCTGGTTTTGGTAGTCAATGAAAAACTATGGATTACTTTGTGGACATACAGACTTTTGATTTTTGATTAAGATGTTTTCATTTTATTAATGTAATAACTCAATTAATGTGGCATAAACATAAAAAGGCATTTTTATTATTATTATTATCATTATTATTATTATTATTATTATTATTATTGTTATTATTATTATTATTATTATTATTATTATATCTACTATTATTATTACTTGTGTTGTTTTTTTATCAGCATGGATGTGATGGAATCCAAAAAAGGACCTGTTCTGCACATGCTCAGTGTACAGGCTGCCTAGGCCTCTATACCTGCAAGCGGTCCCTTGGAAAGTGTCAACTTAAGGGCCTGTCACAAACAACAGGTAGCTAACAGGTCACAGAAAGCTATTGCTTTCACCCAATTGAAATTTGAAGTAGAAATTTCACATATAAAAAAACACATTACTATTTTCATATAATACCATGAATACATAAAATAAATGAAGAAAAATAAAAACTTTTTGCCTTATTTTTCTTTTTTTCAGAGAAGTTCTGGCAGACTCTCCAAAATGCCTAACGTCTCTGAAAGGTCTGTCAACATTTGACAGCAATAGATTGTGTTGTTGTACATGGTAATGCTGATGTTTAAATGAGAATTACGTAATAATACCTGACAATGTGATGTATCAATGTATTTCATCTTGCTTGATTTTGATGTAGTTAAATTACCACTAATATATTTTTTTGTCCATTAATCCTTATCTTCAATTTGTTTTGTATTGGATTCTAATACAAATATGATACAAAGGAATTCAGATGATTGTGAAATTCTGGAAAGTTTATTGCAGAACAGCTTAAAAGGAACTGAACACTTCCTCTTAAGAGAAGAGGAAAGAAAAATAAATGAGCCCAAAGCATTTGATTGGTGGGCTTTTGTTAAAAAAGTGAAAATAAACCCACTTGCTCCCATACCACATACCAAAGATTTTGAAGCTGTTTCATGTAGGGTTTTGGGGTTTTGGGTCCTATTACATATGGCCAGACAAAGGTAAAAGGCTTTGTATTAATTTCACTATTACTAATGAAAATGTTAATACGGACTAACACTAGTATTTTATGGTGCACATGTTAATACAAAGTTAATTTGTTAAGTATCCCTATACAATGATTAACATTTCACTGATTTAAATAATTGTATATTCACAGTGTGCAAGTGGCATTCCTATTATGGACGATTACCATCTTATCTCTGAGGACCCACTGCCTGGCCGAGCAGGAAGAAGACGACGGGTTTGCATTATGCGTCACTTCGAGACGACTAGTTCAGAACCTCTCCAATCATAATCTAAGCAACGTTCCCCTTGATCTGAATAATGACACACAGTATCTGGACATTTCCCACAACCCCCTTGTGAAACTGGAGGCCGCCCCGTTCCAAAGGCTTCCACAACTCTGCTTCCTGAAGGTGTCTCACTGTGGTCTGCGGCTGATAGATCCTAACCTATTCGTTTACATCCCAAAACTTAAATTCCTGAACATATCTCACAATTTGTTAGATTATATCCCTGATCTATCACTGCCGCTGCTAAAGATCCTTGACTTGGCCAGCAACCAATATGACAGTTATCAATTGCCGGCAACATTTGGGACAATGGCGAATCTGACCATCCTTTCATTGGGAAGTAAAAATGCTCTAGAAGTGGACTTCAATGATTTTGATTCTCTGTCAGATAGCTCGTTGCAACATCTCATTCTGGGAGGAGGTGTTCAGTGGCAACGGTACAATCCTGGTTCTCTCGCAAAGCTGAAATCCCTCCAGAAGATAACCCTCAAAGTGCCTTTTTGTGAGAACTTGGATTTATTTCAAAACCTGCTTGAAGATGTGAATGAAACACAAACCACAGACTTACAGTTTGTCAAGTTACTCCCCAACCTCTGTAACATCACTGGGGACCCTTTCAGCAACCTAAGAACAATGCCACTAGTAAAGAATTTAACAATTGTAAACACTTTTTTTAACAGCAGTTTCATGGTGGTATTTTTAAAGAACGTATTTCTTTCCAATGTGACAATGATGAAATTTGTAAACATAACCTACAGCGAAGATACGCCTGATGGCTTTACGTTTCCCAGTCTGAATCACACAACGGTCATGTCTTCAGTTATATTTGATAAAATTCATCATTACCAATACAGATACCCCGTTATAGACATAAGTGTGGACATATTTTTAAAGGTGGCCTATTTGAAGTTCTCAGGCACAGGAATGAACATTTTACCTTGCAACGTTATGTCCACCCTGCCGTCCTTGGAAATATTGGACCTCTCAAGTAACCTCCTCGCTGAGACAGGGTTCTGGTGGCCTGCCTGCTCCTATACCTTGGTCTTTCCCAAACTCAGGCACCTGTCATTGAGCAAAAACCGCTTTGTGGACCTTTCCATCATCTCTAAAAAGCTCCACCAGATGAAGAACCTAGAATCTTTGGACTTGAGTTTCAACTCCATCCGTTTGGGCATGCCGTGCTTTTGGCCCACCCACATCACTGAGCTGAGCCTGAGTAACAACAACCTGGGCAACAATGTGTTTTCCTTCCTGTCAAAGTACTTCCAGCGAATTGACTTGTCAAAGACGGGCATTACAGCTCTAACACAAGAGGACCTATTGCAATTTCCTATGTTGACCCACCTTGTTCTGAGCTCCAACAGGATAAAGGTTATCCCTATGGATCTTTCCCCCACCTTGCTCAGTCTGCACTTAGATCAGAATGCCATTATGTCCATATCCCAGGAGACTTTGGCGGGTCTTCCTAGTCTCAGTACTCTCAAAGCTGGAGACAACCCCTTTGCTTGCTCGTGTGACTCCTATTGGTTCGTGACCGCTCTGAATAAGTCCTTGCTGCCCGACTGGCCCTTGGATTATACCTGCAGCACTCCCCCTTCTGTGGCCAGCCTGCCGATGTCTGAGTACAAAACTAGCAAGATATCCTGCGAGGCCTGGCTTCAGGCTGCCATCGCCTTTCCGGGGCGATGGTCATCGTCGTGGCCCTTTGCTCTGTGTTCTACGCCTGCGACGGTGTGTGGTACACCAAGATGCTCTGGGTGTGGATTCGTGTGAAGCGGAGAGGCCAGAAGCAAGCCAGCCTGTTGAGCAATGCGACGTTTCGGTACCACTCGTTCATCTCCTACAGCCACTGCGACTCCGCCTGGGTGGAGAGCAAGTTGGTGCCGTCCCTGGAAGGATCCGGGCTCTCCCTCTGCATCCACGAGCGGGACTTTGTGCCCGGCCAGTGGGTCGTGGACAACATCATCAACTGCATAGAGGCGAGCTACAAGACGCTGTTTGTGCTCTCCAACCACTTTGTGCAGAGTGAGTGGTGTAACTACGAACTCTTCTTTGCCCAGCATAGAGCTCTCGACGAGCAGCAAGACTCCCTAGTCTTCATCCTGTTGGAGCCCATTCCAACCAAGTCTCTGCCCAAGAAGTTCTTGAAGCTGAGGACTTTGCTGATGCAGCAGACGTACCTGGAGTGGCCCAAGGATGAGCAAAAGCAGCAGGTCTTCTGGGCGAACCTCAGATCTATGCTACAGGTGGCGGACCACAGGGTCCTGAAGGATATGGCCCTGTCATTAGCCGAAAGCGCTTCTCTGATCACAGATGAATAGGTTCCTTTGCCATAGCAATGACTGCAGTCGGGAATGGAAAATGTGTGTGGCCCTTTCAAAACATTTTGTTTTTCATTTGAATTATTATTGCCTACAGAGTGTATTACATTAAGAGCAGTAAAATGTAACTCAATAAGAAAGGATATCTTGCAGTCATTATTTTTGTATGTATATATTTCTGTTTGGTAAAATAACTAGTTTTACTTCTGCTGTACTTGTGATTTCTGTTGAATGCATTTAGATTTCGCTATTTTTTCCCCCAAGGATGTTATTAAAGTAAATGTCTTCACCTAGTGTCCATATAGAGAAATGCGCACCGTTGCATTTCAGTAGGAATTTGCGCAAAAATATACTGTGCATGAAATCATTAATCTATGTAAATGCTAAATGTTAAATGTTACATTTTCATTTCAACTATCCAATAAAGAGTCACTAATTAAAATCGTAGTCCGTGTAAATCCGTGTATCATTCGTTCTTTTTATATTCAATTGAGAATCCAAAATCGGAAAATGAAAAAACGATTTGTTATTGCCTTATTCGTTTAAGAATCTGATACCAAAAAAACAATAACGGTTTGTTTTTTGTACTTTCGATGTTATGGTCAGATCAAAAATAGGAAATGAAAAAACTGGGCCACGGGCCGAACTTGATTTTGATATTTAACGTCTCCGATTTGTGTGACCAGGAAGTCTTATATTTATATTGAGTTATATTGATCCAATCACAGCCCTCTCCAGCTCTTTGTCCGATATATGTCTTTTTCACTTATGGTCATGTTGAACACAGAATCTTCCAACACTCATTTCAGAGCATCGCTGGATGCCCATCTGCTGCAGCATGGTGGAAATCTCTGGTCAGGGTACTAAAGTATAATCCGTTTTTCTGTCAAAACCAAAATACGAAAAAACGGAAACAGTGCCCTCTTTTCCTTTTTTCGTTTTAAACCAAAAACAGAAAAA
This sequence comes from Merluccius polli, assembly GCA_030340625.1. Lineage (NCBI taxonomy): Eukaryota > Metazoa > Chordata > Actinopteri > Gadiformes > Merlucciidae > Merluccius > Merluccius polli. The sequence continues at coordinate 106,238 of JAOPHQ010004003.1, forward strand.
CGGTTTTTGCTCTCAGCATCAAAAAACGAAAAAACGAAAAAAACAAAATCAAATAACGACCCAAATTTGGTTTTTGCAAATTCCTTGTTTCGTTTTTTGGTTCTCATTTATTAATAGGACGGCGGACAGACCGGAAGCGGAAGTGACCTGTAGCAACTTCAAAATAAAAGTAGTGTGCTAACTGGCTATCATGCATAGCCTAATAAAGTAAAAAAAAAACTTTAAAAAAACCTTATTATCATACGCTATTATAGGCTACCGTTCTCTTTCTACACTCATGTATCGTTCACATTTATTTTAGTCAAGTGAAACTATAACAGCTGGTTGTTAGGGAGAATGTGATACATTATTATTATTATTTTAGCTGAGTGTGTGAATGCACATTGTGGAAAACTTTTACCCGAATTACATTCCCTGTCTAAACAAAGAGCATCTATAAAGTCACCAGCAGAGTTCCCCATCACGCACAGTCAAGACTGACATGGTGAAATATGTAAAGTAAATCATGTGTACATACAGCGCATCTAAAAAGTATTCAGAGCCCTTCATTTATTCCACATTTTGTTGTGTTATAGACTTAATTTAAATCAATAGTATAGCATTAATACTTTTTCTAATAAATCAAAACACAATAACCCTTGTCTTGTGAAAATGTAGGAGAATTAAAAAACGTAATTTACATAAGAACTGATAAAGTAGCTAATTTATTGTTTTTTAGCTGCATATCCTTTGCATGTCATGATTTCCTTGTGTGACACATTCACATCAATCGGATATAAAATAACTTAGGCAGCTGACAACCCAGTACTGTGGAATTACAGTTGCCTGATGGCCAAATCAGACATATACACGGACACAGACGGCTTACGTCAGTGTAAGTAGGCTCTTCTTGATTGTGCGTGATGGGGAACTCTGCTGGTGACTTTATAGATGCTCTATGTTTAGGCAGGGAATGTAATTCGGGTAAAAGTTTTCCACAATGTGCATTCACACACTCAGCTAAAATAATAATAATAATGTATCACATTCTCCCTAACAACCAGCTGTTATAGTTTCACTTGACTAAAATAAATGTGAACGATACATGAGTGTAGAAAGAGAACGGTAGCCTATAATAGCGTATGATAATAAGGTTTTTTTAAAGTTTTTTTTTTACTTTATTAGGCTATGCATGATAGCCAGTTAGCACACTACTTTTATTTTGAAGTTGCTACAGGTCACTTCCGCTTCCGGTCTGTCCGCCGTCATATTAATAAATGAAAACCAAAAAACGAAAAAAGGAATTTGCAAAAACCAAATTTGGGTCGTTATTTGATTTTGTTTTTTTCGTTTTTTCGTTTTTTGACGCTGAGAGCAAAAACCGTTTTTCCGTGTTTGGTTTAAAACGAAAAAAGGAAAAGAGGGCACTGTTTCCATTTTTTCGTATTTTGGTTTTGACAGAAAAACGGATTATACTTTAGTACCCTGACCATCTCTGCATGCATCTTGCCAGTTTCAAATAAGTCTTTAATTAACGTATGGTTCCAGTGCGGCCATGGTGTCGATACCAAATTACTCCAAATAATACTGATTCATTGACTTACAATCACTGCGTGATTCTGTTTTTTAAGACTTTCTTTCACACTTGACGAATTTGCTGCAAGCTTATCAAGTGCAACACACAAAGAAGTCATTAACTTCCTGGTCACACAAATCGGAGAAATTAAATATCAAAATCAAGTTCGGCCCGTGGCCCCGTTTTTTAATTTCCTCTTTTTGATCTGAGCATAAAATCGAAAGTACGAAAAACAAACCGTTATTTGCTTTTTGGTATCAGATTCATAAACGAATAAGGAAATAACAAATTGCTTTTTCATTTTCCGATTTTGGATTCTCAATTGAATATGTAAAGAACGAATGATACACGGATTCGGGTCAGGGTACTAAAGTATAATCCGTTTTTCTGTCAAAACCAAAATACGAAAAAACAGAAACAGTGCCCTCTTTTCCTTTTTTCGTTTTAAACCAAAAACGGAAAAACGGTTTTTGCTCTCAGCATCAAAAAACGAAAAAACGAAAAAAACAAAATCAAATAACGACCCAAATTTGGTTTTTGCAAATTCCTTGTTTTGTTTTTTGGTTCTCATTTATTAATATGACGGCGGACAGACCGGAAGCGGAAGTGACCTGTAGCAACTTCAAAATAAAAGTAGCGTGCTAACTTATTATCATGCATAATAAAGTTTTAAAAAAAAGTATTATCATACACTATTATAGGCAGTGTTGTGCTAGTTACTGAAAAATAGTAACTAGTTACAGTTACTAGTTACTTTGTAAAAAAGTTTTTAAAAAGTAACTCAGTTAGTAACTCAGCGCGCAAGAGTAACACACCGCGGACCTAACCGGCGGGGGGGGGGTGCGCGCAATAGTAACACACCACGGACCTATGACCGGCGGGCGGACCTGTGACCGGCGGGGGTGTCTCAAAAAGGAGGACAAATACGCGTCTGGCTTAATGCTGCACCGGACGCCAGACAGGGCATTGAAAAACCGGACAGTCCGGCTTTATTGATCGGGAACTGTGTGCCGTTGTAAAACCTCACCAAAAGGAACTGAGTAACACAGCGTTTGGTAACGGGAACGGAGTTACTGAATTTTAAAAAACAACGCGTTACCTTACGCGTTACTGAAAAAAGTAACGGCGTTACTAATAACCGTTACTACCCAACACTGATTATAGGCTACCGTTCTCTTTCTACACCCATGTATGGTTCACATTTATTTTAGTAAAGTGAAACTATAACAGCTGGTTGTTTGGGAAAACGTGATACATAATTATTATTATTTTAGCTGAGTGTGTGAATGCACATTGTGGAAAACTTTTACCCGAATTACATTCCCTGTCTAAACAAAGAGCATCTATAAAGTCACCAGCAGAGTTCCCCATCACGCACAGTCAAGACTGAAATGGTGAAATATGTAAAGTAAATCATGTGTAAATACAGCGCATCTAAAAAGTATTCAGAGCCCTTCATTTATTCCACATTTTGTTGTGTTATAGACTTAATTTAAATCAATAGTATAGCATTAATACTTTTTCTAATAAATCAAAACACAATAACCCTTGTCTTGTGAAAATGTAGGAGAATTAAAAAACGTAATCATTAGATTTACATAAGAACTGATAAAGTAGCTAATTTATTGTTTTTTAGCTGCATATCCTTTGCATGTCATGATTTCCTTGTGTGACACATTCACATCAATCGGATATAAAATAACTTAGGCAGCTGACAACCCAGTACTGTGGAATTACAGTTGCCTGATGGCCAAATCAGACATATACACGGACACAGACGGCTTACGTCAGTGTAAGTAGGCTCTTCTTGATTGTGCGTGATGGGAACTCTGCTGGTGACTTTATAGATGCTCTATGTTTAGGCAGGGAATGTAATTCGGGTAAAAGTTTTCCACAATGTGCATTCACACACTCAGCTAAAATAATAATAACTATGTATCACATTCTCCCTAACAACCAGCTGTTATAGTTTCACTTGACTAAAATAAATGTGAACGATACATGGGTGTAGAAAGAGAATGGTAGCCTATAATAGTGTATGATAATAAGGTTTTTTTTTTAGGTTTTTTTTAACTTTATTAGGCTATGCATGATAGCCAGTTAGCACACTACTTTTATTTTGAAGTTGCTACAGGTCACTTCCGCTTCCGGTCTGTCCGCCCTCATATTAATAAATGAGAACCAAAAAACAAAACAAAGAATTTGCAAAAACCAAATTTGGGTCGTTATTTGATTTTGTTTTTTTCGTTTTTTCGTTTTTTGATGCTGAGAGCAAAAACCGTTTTTCCATGTTTGGTTTAAAACGAAAAAAGGAAAAGAGGGCACTGTTTCCGTTTTTTCGTATTTTGGTTTTGACAGAAAAACGGATTATACTTTAGTACCCTGACCAGATAAGTAATGATATCTCATTAAGGTCAACAAACAATAAAACAATAGCTCTGCACTGTATTAAGTTATGATTTCAAATAATATAAGTTCACATTAAACATAATTTACAGCATATGCATTATTTATTTGGCAAGTTAGCTGTAATATAAGCAGTACAGTACAGTACAAGTACCTGAAATTTGTACTTAAGTACAGTACTTGAGTAAATGTACTTAGTTACTTTCCACCACTGACACACACACACCTTAAGCAAAGACGAAGCCACACAAATTGGGTATTTCAATGACATTTCATTAATGATTTAGACTATTTATATTTCATAAAAGAAAGGCATAGAGGTTTATGTAGGCTAAAATGTTACCTTTTAAAGGATTGATTAGAATTCCTGTCAATCAAACATTAATCAAATGAGAGTGGACAGTGGACAGAATGTGTTGTAAAACATTGTGGATGTATTGACCATACAATTAATTAATTAATTACATTAATATAAAAATCCGCCCAAATGATTCCAAAATAAGCCCAAATTGTATATATCCGACCAACACAAATTTTGTCCGCCCAATGCGATCAAAAGTATTTTGTATTTGTTTCTGTTTTCTAGTGATTTTATTTTTTTTGTTTTATGACACAGAAAATGAAAGTCGCCATTTTTTAAATTTAGCTCATCCCTTTTTGTCCATTAAAAAGAAAAACGTCTTGTATTTCAAATTACATTTTTGTATTTTTAAAACAAAAATCAAATATCCACTTGTTTTTTGTTTTTTAAGACCACTTTCCTGAAGAAAAATCGACTGTCCAAAAGATACACGAATCGGTCAGGGTACTAAAGTATAATCCGTTTTTCTGTCAAAACCAAAATACGAAAAAACGGAAACAGTGCCCTCTTTTCCTTTTTTCGTTTTAAACCAAACATGGAAAAACGGTTTTTGCTCTCAGCATCAAAAAACGAAAAAACGAAAAAAACAAAATCAAATAACGACCCAAATTTGGTTTTTGCAAATTCCTTGTTTTGTTTTTTGGTTCTCATTTATTAATATGACGGCGGACAGACCGGAAGCGGAAGTGACCTGTAGCAACTTCAAAATAAAAGTAGTGTGCTAACTGGCTATCATGCATAGCCTAATAAAGTTAAAAAAAACCTAAAAAAAAAACCTTATTATCATACACTATTATAGGCTACCATTCTCTTTCTACACCCATGTATCGTTCACATTTATTTTAGTCAAGTGAAACTATAACAGCTGGTTGTTAGGGAGAATGTGATACATAGTTATTATTATTTTAGCTGAGTGTGTGAATGCACATTGTGGAAAACTTTTACCCGAATTACATTCCCTGTCTAAACAAAGAGCATCTATAAAGTCACCAGCAGAGTTCCCCATCACGCACAGTCAAGACTGAAATGGTGAAATATGTAAAGTAAATCATGTGTAAATACAGCGCATCTAAAAAGTATTCAGAGCCCTTCATTTATTCCACATTTTGTTGTGTTATAGACTTAATTTAAATCAATAGTATAGCATTAATACTTTTTCTAATAAATCAAAACACAATAACCCTTGTCTTGTGAAAATGTAGGAGAATTAAAAAACGTAATCATTAGATTTACATAAGAACTGATAAAGTAGCTAATTTATTGTTTTTTAGCTGCATATCCTTTGCATGTCATGATTTCCTTGTGTGACACATTCACATCAATCGGATATAAAATAACTTAGGCAGCTGACAACCCAGTACTGTGGAATTACAGTTGCCTGATGGCCAAATCAGACATATACACGGACACAGACGGCTTACGTCAGTGTAAGTAGGCTCTTCTTGATTGTGCGTGATGGGAACTCTGCTGGTGACTTTATAGATGCTCTATGTTTAGGCAGGGAATGTAATTCGGGTAAAAGTTTTCCACAATGTGCATTCACACACTCAGCTAAAATAATAATAATTATGTATCACGTTTTCCCAAACAACCAGCTGTTATAGTTTCACTTTACTAAAATAAATGTGAACCATACATGGGTGTAGAAAGAGAACGGTAGCCTATAATCAGTGTTGGGTAGTAACGGTTATTAGTAACGCCGTTACTTTTTTCAGTAACGCGTAAGGTAACGCGTTGTTTTTTAAAATTCAGTAACTCCGTTCCCGTTACCAAACGCTGTGTTACTCAGTTCCTTTTGGTGAGGTTTTACAACGGCACACAGTTCCCGATCAATAAAGCCGGACTGTCCGGTTTTTCAATGCCCTGTCTGGCGTCCGGTGCAGCATTAAGCCAGACGCGTATTTGTCCTCCTTTTTGAGACACCCCCGCCGGTCACAGGTCCGCCCGCCGGTCATAGGTCCGTGGTGTGTTACTATTGCGCGCACCCCCCCCCCGCCGGTTAGGTCCGCGGTGTGTTACTCTTGCGCGCTGAGTTACTAACTGAGTTACTTTTTAAAAACTTTTTTACAAAGTAACTAGTAACTGTAACTAGTTACTATTTTTCAGTAACTAGCACAACACTGCCTATAATAGTGTATGATAATACTTTTTTTTTAAACTTTATTATGCATGATAATAAGTTAGCACGCTACTTTTATTTTGAAGTTGCTACAGGTCACTTCCGCTTCCGGTCTGTCCGCCGTCATATTAATAAATGAGAACCAAAAAACAAAACAAAGAATTTGCAAAAACCAAATTTGGGTCGTTATTTGATTTTGTTTTTTTCGTTTTTTCGTTTTTTGATGCTGAGAGCAAAAACCGTTTTTCCGTTTTTGGTTTAAAACGAAAAAAGGAAAAGAGGGCACTGTTTCTGTTTTTTCGTATTTTGGTTTTGACAGAAAAACGGATTATACTTTAGTACCCTGACCGATTCGTGTATCTTTTGGACAGTCGATTTTTCTTCAGGAAAGTGGTCTTAAAAAACAAAAAACAAGTGGATATTTGATTTTTGTTTTAAAAATACAAAAATGTAATTTGAAATACAAGACGTTTTTCTTTTTAATGGACAAAAAGGGATGAGCTAAATTTAAAAAATGGCGACTTTCATTTTCTGTGTCATAAAACAAAAAAAATAAAATCACTAGAAAACAGAAACAAATACAAAATACTTTTGATCGCATTGGGCGGACAAAATTTGTGTTGGTCGGATATATACAATTTGGGCTTATTTTGGAATCATTTGGGCGGATTTTTATATTAATGTAATTAATTAATTAATTGTATGGTCAATACATCCACAATGTTTTACAACACATTCTGTCCACTGTCCACTCTCATTTGATTAATGTTTGATTGACAGGAATTCTAATCAATCCTTTAAAAGGTAACATTTTAGCCTACATAAACCTCTATGCCTTTCTTTTATGAAATATAAATAGTCTAAATCATTAATGAAATGTCATTGAAATACCCAATTTGTGTGGCTTCGTCTTTGCTTAAGGTGTGTGTGTGTCAGTGGTGGAAAGTAACTAAGTACATTTACTCAAGTACTGTACTTAAGTACAAATTTCAGGTACTTGTACTGTACTGTACTGCTTATATTACAGCTAACTTGCCAAATAAATAATGCATATGCTGTAAATTATGTTTAATGTGAACTTATATTATTTGAAATCATAACTTAATACAGTGCAGAGCTATTGTTTTATTGTTTGTTGACCTTAATGAGATATCATTACTTATCTGGTCAGGGTACTAAAGTATAATCCGTTTTTCTGTCAAAACCAAAATACGAAAAAACGGAAACAGTGCCCTCTTTTCCTTTTTTCGTTTTAAACCAAAAACGGAAAAACGGTTTTTGCTCTCAGCATCAAAAAACGAAAAAACGAAAAAAACAAAATCAAATAACGACCCAAATTTGGTTTTTGCAAATTCTTTGTTTTGTTTTTTGGTTCTCATTTATTAATATGACGGCGGACAGACCGGAAGCGGAAGTGACCTGTAGCAACTTCAAAATAAAAGTAGCGTGCTAACTTATTATCATGCATAATAAAGTTTAAAAAAAAAGTATTATCATACACTATTATAGGCAGTGTTGTGCTAGTTACTGAAAAATAGTAACTAGTTACAGTTACTAGTTACTTTGTAAAAAAGTTTTTAAAAAGTAACTCAGTTAGTAACTCAGCGCGCAAGAGTAACACACCGCGGACCTAACCGGCGGGGGGGGGGGGTGCGCGCAATAGTAACACACCACGGACCTATGACCGGCGGGCGGACCTGTGACCGGCGGGGGTGTCTCAAAAAGGAGGACAAATACGCGTCTGGCTTAATGCTGCACCGGACGCCAGACAGGGCATTGAAAAACCGGACAGTCCGGCTTTATTGATCGGGAACTGTGTGCCGTTGTAAAACCTCACCAAAAGGAACTGAGTAACACAGCGTTTGGTAACGGGAACGGAGTTACTGAATTTTAAAAAACAACGCGTTACCTTACGCGTTACTGAAAAAAGTAACGGCGTTACTAATAACCGTTACTACCCAACACTGATTATAGGCTACCGTTCTCTTTCTACACCCATGTATGGTTCACATTTATTTTAGTAAAGTGAAACTATAACAGCTGGTTGTTTGGGAAAACGTGATACATAATTATTATTATTTTAGCTGAGTGTGTGAATGCACATTGTGGAAAACTTTTACCCGAATTACATTCCCTGTCTAAACAAAGAGCATCTATAAAGTCACCAGCAGAGTTCCCCATCACGCACAGTCAAGACTGAAATGGTGAAATATGTAAAGTAAATCATGTGTAAATACAGCGCATCTAAAAAGTATTCAGAGCCCTTCATTTATTCCACATTTTGTTGTGTTATAGACTTAATTTAAATCAATAGTATAGCATTAATACTTTTTCTAATAAATCAAAACACAATAACCCTTGTCTTGTGAAAATGTAGGAGAATTAAAAAACGTAATCATTAGATTTACATAAGAACTGATAAAGTAGCTAATTTATTGTTTTTTAGCTGCATATCCTTTGCATGTCATGATTTCCTTGTGTGACACATTCACATCAATCGGATATAAAATAACTTAGGCAGCTGACAACCCAGTACTGTGGAATTACAGTTGCCTGATGGCCAAATCAGACATATACACGGACACAGACGGCTTACGTCAGTGTAAGTAGGCTCTTCTTGATTGTGCGTGATGGGGAACTCTGCTGGTGACTTTATAGATGCTCTATGTTTAGGCAGGGAATGTAATTCGGGTAAAAGTTTTCCACAATGTGCATTCACACACTCAGCTAAAATAATAATAACTATGTATCACATTCTCCCTAACAACCAGCTGTTATAGTTTCACTTGACTAAAATAAATGTGAACGATACATGGGTGTAGAAAGAGAATGGTAGCCTATAATAGCGTATGATAATAAGGTTTTTTTTTAGGTTTTTTTTAACTTTATTAGGCTATGCATGATAGCCAGTTAGCACACTAGTTTTATTTTGAAGTTGCTACAGGTCACTTCCGCTTCCGGTCTGTCCGCCCTCATATTAATAAATGAAAACCAAAAAACGAAAAAAGGAATTTGCAAAAACCAAATTTGGGTCGTTATTTGATTTTGTTTTTTTCGTTTTTTCGTTTTTTGACGCTGAGAGCAAAAAACGTTTTTCCATGTTTGGTTTAAAACGAAAAAAGGAAAAGAGGGCACTGTTTCCGTTTTTTCGTATTTTGGTTTTGACAGAAAAACGGATTATACTTTAGTACCCTGACCTTATCTCAACAGGTAGGCTATATTATTCGTCTAAAATCATAAGAATCTTTTACTTTAGTACTTTAGTAGGATATATAGACTTAAATCTGCCACAATCTATACAGAAAAAGAGAACATGAGCACATAACAAATCAAGCTTTATTTATTCAATCAATCTCAAAACAAGTCAGAAGCCAAGTAGCCTCCGTCTTTCAACCAGTGGATGTATTCATAGAGAAATGCGTTGCTAAGCACTTTCTTAAAGGAAAATTCTGGCGCAAAATGAGACCATATGATCATAACACATGTCCATCGAGTTGGACCGTTCTCTGGGATCAGTTTTCATTCTAGTCGAATGGAACCAAAGTTCTCGAAAACCACTAATTAACTTATAACGCTAGCTGTGGGGGCAGATATTCATGTAAAATAAATCACAATTCTATACCATTAACAAGGCTCAAAATCACACCACACTTCCACGGTAGCATAATGAGGGTCCCTACATGTAAAACGAAGCATTGAGAACTTTGTAAGTGTATAGACAGTTTATTAAAGAGAAAGTTTAGAAAGCCAGTGCCTTCACAAAAACAAGCGGGCGCCATCTTTGGAAAACAGTCACGACCAGTCAAGCGACGAACGCAGCCGAGAAAAGCACAAACATGAACCATTTTCTTCTCTTCTCTATGCACACGCACTGTTCGCACTTCGCACACCTACTAGATTGCACACCTTCTGATTCATTGACATCTCATGTGTAAGCCTCTTCCGGCTCATTATGTTGCATGGTGTTCGACGCTCGACTGGTCGTGACTGTTTTTCAATTCAACGTCATCCCTGGCATTGTTTGGTTACAGATCAAGGCTGAATACCCCGACCTGTCCACACTGGCCCTGAAGTCACTACTGCCCTTTCCAACTACTTACCTGTTTTTTTTTGTTGGATTCTAATACAAATATGATATAAAGGTATTGAGACATTTGTGAAATGCTGGACAGTTTTATGCAACACAGCTTAAAAGGAACTGAAAAATTGCATACAAACGACAAAGAAAATGAGCCCAAACATTTGATTGTTGGTTTTGTGTTTGTGCTTTTACGTGTTTCCTATATATCGTTTGCATATTAGGCAGCCCTACAAAAGAGGAACACATTACAGCCTGAAACACCTTTAATAACTTTAACATTTAGCAGACACTTGCATCCACAGCAGTATGGAGAGAGAAGGGGTTAGGCATCTTGATCACTGATGCCTACAGGTCAGGCAGCGGAGGATGGGGTATGTACCCACAACCTTTCGGCTGGGAGACAAACACCGTAATCACTGGTGACTAAACTATCCTGCCCCCAAACTTACACTAAATGTAGATACATGTCATTAAGGAACAGGTAGGGGTTAGGCTAAGCCGCTCGAGGATGCCACAGGTGGCTGGGAGTCAATGCCTCAACAGCCGCTGTGCTTCAACGCAGTCTCCTCTGCTTGCATGAACCAATGACATCCACACTACGCCTCGTCATGCCTGACGACTGAGTGGCGGCCCATTCATTTCACTATGCACACTCTACCTCATGGGAACCTACTCATCAGCTTTAAATATAGCCAAATCATCGTGTCTTAAGGCACTCGCAAAAGTATTGCCGTCTGAGTGATAATGAATGTATAAGAATCGTTGGAAGCTCTTCAGCCGCAGGATCTTACAACCACAGTGCTCCATGGAGTGCTATTATTATTATTATTATTGTTGTTGTTGTTGTTGTTGTTGTTGTTGTTCACTTTTTATTGATGTGTGTTGCTGTTGCACCTCAATTTCCTCTCAGGGATGACTGAAGTAATCTAATCTTATCTCATCTACTCTCATATGATCCGATCAAACATAATCTAATCCAATCCAATCAATTCTAATGTAATCTAATATAAAAGTAATCCAATCTAATCTAATATGAATAATCCAATCTTATCCAATGTCATCTAACCTGAATCTAATTCACAGTGTGCTACAGGAGGGTGATGCCTGGAAAGAAAGGGCTATTTACTTGAGATGCATTTGCTGAAGATGTGACGTATGCAGTGATCAGTGTAGCAGGACCCTTTGGGGCAGGTTGTGACAGTGGCATGGCTATAAAACCACCTCAAAGTAGTTGGAGAATCTATTCGTTGTTCAAATGTTTTAAGATTACCCTAAAAGTAAGCGCCCCCCACAAATGGCACATCTGTATTTCCTTGCCAATGTCTTCATTGTCCTCTGTGAATTCTGCTGAGGGAGCCCCTCAGCAGAAATTAAAAAAAAGCAAATAAAATATGTGATGCTGATTTTGGTCAGTCTGTGAAAAACTACATTGTGGACTTTTTTGATTAAGATGTTTTAATACTATTAATGTAATAACTCAATTAATGTGGCTTAAATACAGACAAACATTTATTATTATTATTATTATTGTTGTTGTTGTTCTTGTTGTTGTTGTTATTATTATTATTATTATTATTATTTGTGTTGTTTTTTTATCAGCATGGATGTGATGGAATCCAAAAAAGGACCTGTTCTACACATGCTCAGTGAACAGGCTGCCTAGGCCTCTAAAGTGTCAACTTAATGGTCGGTCGCAAAGAACAGGTAGCTATCATATTGCTTTCACCCAATTGAAATGTGAAATAGAAATATCACATATAAAAAAACACGTTACTATTTTCAAATAATACCATGAATACATAAAATAAATGAAGAAAAATAAAACCTTTTTGCTTTGTTTTTCTTTTCAGATAAGTTCTGGCAGACTCTCCAAAATGTCTAACATCTCTGAAAGGTGTGTCAACATTTGACAGAAACAGATTGTGTTGTTATACATAGCAATACTGATGTTCAAAAGAGAATTATGTAATAATAACTGACATGATGCATGAATGTACTTGATCTTGCTTGATTTTGATGTAGTTAAATTACTACTAATACATTCTTCTTTTTGTTTAACATTTTGTCGTATGTCAGACATGTTGAAATGTATTGCAGCACAGCTTAAGAGGAACCCTAAAAAAAGAAAAAAGGAAATGAGCCCAAAGCATTTGATTGGGGGGGGGGGGGGGTTGTTACAAAATAGAAAGTAAACTCAGATGATCTCAAAGCACAGACCACAACTTTGAAGCTGTTTCATCCTATGGTCCTATGATACTGACATGGCCAGACAAAGGTAAAAGGCTTTGTATTCATTTCCCTATTACTGATGAAAATGCTTATACGGATTACCACAAGTATTTTATGGTGCACATGTTAATACAAAGTTAATTTGTTCAGTATCCCAATACAATAATGATTAACATTTCACTGATGTATTTGTATATTTACAGAGTGCAAGTGGCATTGCTATTATGGTTGATTACCATCTTGTCTCTGATGACACACTGCCTGGCCGAGCAGGAAGTGGACAAAGGGTTTGCATTATGCGTCACTTCGAGACGACTAGTTCAGAACCTCTCCAATCATAATCTAAGCAACGTTCCCCTTGATCTGAATAACGACACACAGTATCTGGACATTTCCCACAACCCCCTTGTGAAACTGGAGGCCGCCCCGTTCCAAAGGATTCCACAACTCTGCTTCCTGAAGGTGTCTCACTGTGGTCTGCGGCTGATAGATCCTAATCTATTCGTTTACATCCCAAAACTTAAATTCCTGAACATATCTCACAATTTGTTAGATTATATCCCTGATCTATCACTGCCGCTGCTAAAGGTCCTTGACTTGGCCAGCAACCAATATGACAGTTATCAATTGCCGGCAACATTTGGGACAATGGCGAATCTGGCAGTCCTTTCATTGGGAAGTGAAAATGCTCTAGAAGTGGACTTCAATGATTTTGGTTCCCTGTCAGATAGCTCGTTGCAACATCTCATTCTGGGAGGAGGTGTTCAGTGGCAACGATACGATCCTGGTTCTCTCGCAAAGCTGAAATCCCTCCAGAAGATAACCCTCAAAGTGCCTTTTTGTGAGAACTTGGATTTATTTCAAAACCTGCTTGAAGATGTGAATGAAACACAAACCACAGATTTACAGCTTGTCAAGATACTCCCCGACCTCTGTAACATCACTGGGGACCCTTTCAGCAACCTAAGAACAATGCCACTAGTAAAGAATTTAACAATTGTAAACACTTTAATTAACAGCAGTTTCATGGTGACATTTTTAAAGAACGTATTTCTGTCCAATGTTACGATGATTAAATTTGTAAACATAACCTACAGCGAAGATACGCCTGATGGCTTTAAGTTCCCCAGTCTGAATCACACAATGGTCATGTCTTCAGTTATATTTGAAGGAGTTCATCATTACCAATACAGATACCCCGTTATAAACATAAGTGTGGACATATTTTTTAAGCTGGACTATTTGAAGTTCTCAGGCACAGGAATGAACATTTTACCTTGCAACGTTATGTCCACCCTGCCGTCCTTGGAAACATTGGACCTCTCAAATAACCTACTCACTGACTCAGGGTTCTGGTGGTCTGTGTGCTCCTATACCTCGGTCTTCCCCAAACTCAGGCACCTGTCGTTGAGCAAAAACCGCTTTTCGGACCTTTCCTTCATCTCTAAGAAGACCGGCCAGATGAAGAACCTAGAATCTTTGGACTTGAGTTTCAACTCCATCCGTTTGGATATGCCGTGCTTTTGGCCCACACACATCACTGAGCTGAGCCTGAATAACAACTACCTGGGCAACAATGTGTTTTCCTTCCTGTCAAAGTACTTCCAGCGAATTGACTTATCAAAGACGGGCATTACAGCTCTAACACAAGAGGACCTATTGCAATTTCCCATGTTGACCCACCTTGTTCTGAGCTCCAACAGTATAAAGGTCATCCCTACGGCTCTATCCCCCACCTTGCTCAGTCTGTACTTAGATCAGAATGCCATTATGTCCATATCCCAGGAGACTTTGGCGGGTCTTCCTAGTCTCAGGACTCTCAAAGCTGGAGACAACCCCTTTGCTTGCTCGTGTGACTCCTATTGGTTCATGACCGCTGTGAATAAGTCCTTGCTGCCCGACTGGCCCTTGGATTATACCTGCAGCACTCCCCCTTCTGTGGCCGGCCTGCCGATGTCTGAGTACAAAACTAGCAAGATATCCTGCGAGGCCTGGCTTCAGGCTGCCATCGCCTTTCCCGTGACGATGGTCATAGTCGTGGCCCTTTGCTCTGTGTTCTACGCCTGCGACGGTGTGTGGTACACCAAGATGCTCTGGGTGTGGATTCGCGTGAAGCGGAGAGGCAAGAAGCAAGCCAGCCTGTTGAGCAACGCGACTTTTCGGTACCACTCGTTCATCTCCTACAGCCACTGTGACTCCGCCTGGGTGGAGAGCAAGCTGGTGCCGTCCCTGGAAGGATCTGGGCTCTCCCTCTGCATCCATGAGCGGGACTTTGTGCCCGGCCAGTGGGTCGTGGACAACATCATCAACTGCATAGAGGCGAGCTATAAGACGCTGTTTGTTCTCTCCAACCACTTTGTGCAGAGCGAATGGTGTAACTACGAACTCTTCTTTGCCCAGCATAGAGCTCTCGACGAGCAGCAAGACTCCCTTGTCTTCATCCTGTTGGAGCCCATTCCAACCAAGTCTCTGCCCAAGAAGTTCTTGAAGCTGAGGAGTTTGCTGATGCAGCAGACGTACCTGGAGTGGCCCAAGGATGAGCGAAAGCAGCAGGTCTTCTGGGCAAACCTCAGATCTATGCTACAGGTGGCGGACCACAGGGTCCTGAAGGATATGGCCCTGTCATTAGCCGAAAGTGCTTCTCTGATCACAGATGAATAGGTTCCTTTGCCATAGCGATGACTGCAGTCGAGAATGGAAAATGTGTGTGGCCCTTTTTTTCATTTGAATTATTATTGCCTACAGAGTGTATTACATTAAGAGCATTGAAATGTAAATCAATAAGAAAGGATACCTTGCAGTATTTTTTTTTGTATGTATATATTCCTGTTTGGTAAAAGTTTTAGTTCTGCTGTATTTGTGATTTCTGTTGAATGCATTTAGATTTCTCTATTTTCTCCCCCAAGGATGTTTGTTGTTAAAGTAAATGTCTCCACCTAGTGTCCATATAGAGAAATGCGCACCGTTACATTTCTGTGGGTCAACAGGAAATTGTGCAAAAATATACCGCCTTTGTATGAAAACATGAATCTATGTAAATGTGTGTGTAAAGACACTGCCTCTGTGACATCCGAAGCTGTTAATTCTCATTTCAACTATCCAATAAAGAATAACTAATTCAAAGAGTGTCTTCGGCCCCCTGTTCAGTTTGAACTACAGTACCCACAACGCATTGCGCGCATTTGCGCCGAACAGTGTTGCCAACAGTGGCACATGAGAGAAGTTCGTCTTCAGGGCTTTTTGGCATACATCTTTCTGTCAGAAAGCAAATGGGTCAAGCAAAGGACTTTCACCCATGAGGGTTCATGTCCTGAACCTTGTGTTTTTAGACTTAATTTTGAGTTTGTTTTTTTTGTTTGATTTGCAGTTTGGTTAGTTTTAGGCAACATAACTACCTGGTTAGGTTTAAGCAACACAACTACTCGGTTAGGGTTAGGTAACAAAACTACTTGGTTATGTTTAGGGTTAGGGTTAGCTTTCTTGATTTCTTGATTGCTTTCTGCCAGAAAGCCCTGAAGGCAAACATCTCCCATGTGCCCAACTGTGTTGGGCTAATTTTGATGACGTTGAACGGGGAAAAATCGCTTTGGGCTGGTATTGATCTATTGCATTTGAAAGCTGAGTTTTAAAAGTCCTTTTTCTACATTGTAGGTTTTCTGTAGCCCTCTTTATGGTTGTTATAATAGCTGCAGAAACAGAACTGACTGGCTACGTTATCATAGCATTTTGGACTTGATAACTCACGCACTGAATCACTTCCCGTTAAGTCCGTAAACCTCAGGTGAAATTACCATAAGTCTATTGTCTTTGTGCTTTTACGTGTTCCCTATATATATCATTTGCATAATAGGCAGCCCTGCAAAAGAGGAACACATTGCAGCCTGAAACACCTTTAATAACTAACATTTAGCAGACACTTTCATCCACAGCAGTAAGGAAGGGGTTATTACTGATGCCTACAGGTAGACAGCGGACGATGGGGTATGAACTAGAGGGCTGCATTGGGATTGGGTCCCGCGGGACCCAACTCAAATCTCGCGGGAGCGGGCGGTGTGAACTTTGCTGCGGGCGGGAGCGGGCGGCGAAAAAAAACACTGCGGGATCGGGACCTATATAGCGACACGATGTCGATACATGATGTGGAAAAAAACCTCAAGCCCAGTGCGTCAAAAGACATGCATTTCTTTTGACGCACTGGTCAGGCATATTAATAGCCTATAAAATGACGTGTTTTCTCCTGCGGGACGGGAGAAGACACAAAATCAATGCATTTCTATTACAATGCGGGCATAAATTCTCAAAGTTTTGCGGGTGCGGGCGGGAGTGGACATACACATTGCGGGAGCAGGCGGGAGTGTAACACACACGTTGCGGGTGCGGGCGGTAATGGTCAGAAATTCAGCGGGAGCGGGCGGGAGCGGGATGAAGAAAACAGTCCCGCGCAGGGCTCTAGTATGAACCCACAACCTTTCTGCTGAGAGACAAACACCGTAACCACTGGAGACTGAACTATCCTGCCACCAAACTTAAAGTGAATGTCGATACACGTCATTAACGAACAGGTAGGGCAGTGGTGGCTGGTGAAAAATACTGTAGGTGGGACTCTATATTGGTGGTGGGGGGGGGGGGGGGGGGTCTGGGGGTCCTCCCAAAGAAAATTTTGAATTTTGTAAATGTGATTTCCTGCATTCTGGTGCATTTTAGGGTGACCAGCTGGAGATCCCAAATCATTCACAATGATAAATTTGTGTGTGGGTAAATTTCAATGTTTCACACATAGATATTTGTTGTTCACTATTTGGTCAATTACGTCCCCCTAAATATATGATGGCGACGCCCATGTCCCTTGCCTATACCAATAAAATAACTCAAACCAGTCAATACCAATGGTCTAAAAAGACAATATTAATTTAACTGCCATGTAGAAATCAACAGTTTCACAGGTAATGATAATGAACAAGTTGCATGTTTATTATGCTCCGTGTCCAGATAGAAAGTGCAAACACAAAGATAAATTATAAAAGGTAATACAACAATCTAGTTATTTAAAGATATGTAGTCTACAGCTGGGGATTGATTCACTGTAGACAAATTGACAATTGGATAATGGATAACAGTCTGTGTTGATACTATGAAAGAGAGAGAGAAGGCTCTCAAAGTGAGGGTGGGACAACATTCTTGTAGTGAACACCAAGTATGAAAAGAAAGATAATTTTAACATTTTAGCTAGTATGAAACACAGTAATCCAGCTCAGAACTTAGAAACAACAAAAAAAAGCAAAGCAAAACAAAGCAAACATACAGTTATGTTCCTATTGAGATCAATATTTTAATGGCAAATGTGTGTGAAACATGGTGTGTATATGAGTGAGTGAATCAGTGCATGAGAGAGAGTGTGACAGAGACAGCCAATAAAGCTTATTCAATTGAGGGAGGAGTGAGAGACAGAGCACGAGAAAGAGAGAGAGAGAAAAAGAAAGAGAAAGAGAGAGAGAGACCTACTGTCAACCTGGAGAGAGAGAGAGAGAGAGAGAGAGAGAGAGAGAGAGAGAGAGAGAGAGAGACCTACTGTCACCCTGGAGAGAGAGAGAGAGAGAGAGAGAGAGAGAGACCTACTGTCACCCTGGAGAGAGACCTACTGTCACCCTGGAGAGAGACCTACTATGGGGGTATTATTGAGACAATGGGCCTCATTCACCAATGTCTTCTTAAGAATCTTCTTAGATTCTTTCTTAAGTCCTTCTTAAGAAGATTTCTAAGAAGACCCTTACGTCAGATTCATCAACGTGTGCCGCTGAATTGTTCGCAGCTGTGTTCTTAGATTGATGAATGCCATCTCCTCGTAAACTGAGCGTGCATGCCAAATGAGTCTAATTAACATAGGATTAGCATAGGTAACCGCCCATTAATGCCCATAAAAGGGCCCATAAAAGGGACTGCAGGGCCGTGTGCAGGGCCTCTGAAAAAAGATCTACGTGGTCCTGAAAGATTTGTTCCCTCCGTAGGGCACGATCCGCAATCTCCTGTAGCAGCAATATATATGCCATTGTTTTGTAGGCCGTGGATGGAGAAATGCCACCTATAAATAGGGTGGGATCACTAATTGACGGCATGGTTTCCAATGTACTTGATTCATGTTAAAATGATTAATGAAATGATTAATTAAAATGAAAAATGAAAAAAAATGAAATGAATAAATAAATACATAAATATGACAGAAATTTCACTGTAATGTATTTTATTGAACTTAACAAAAGAAGACAACACAACCATGCCAACATGTTGGCACTGAAATGTGCTTAAGAGTACTACTGAGTGTTCGTAGGATTTGTTCTTACCTAAGAAAAATCCTGGATAAGAAAAAAATTCATGAATGCCACAATCTTCGTAAAATCTTCGTAAGTAGGACTTAGGAACAAATTTGTTCTTAAGAACGGTTCGTGAATGAGGCCCATTATTATTTGTGTGTGCGTATCTCAATCTGTGTGTGTATTAAGATTTGTGTGTATTCACATTTGTGTGTATTCACATTTGTGTGTGCGTAATAAGATTTGTCTGTCTATTCACATTTGCGTGTGTGTAAAAATCTGTGTGTCTGTATTCACATTTGTGTGTTTGTGATAAGATTTGTGTCTGTATTCACATTTGTGTGTGTGTAAAAAAATCTGTGTGTCTGTATTCGTTTTGCAAGTGAAGACAAATCTGCGAATGTGTACAGAGATCTGTAAGTGTACACACATCTGTGAATGTGTAAACAGATCTGTACATGCGTACTGAGATCTGTAAATGTCTGTCATCAGTTATAACTCAGGCGGGAGCTCTGATTGGCCGTCTTTTTACACGTGGATTTTGGCACACTTCTGCCGTGCAGATCTGCAAATGCGATCCGTGTGTAAAAACGATTTGTCTGTTACTTCACGCAATACAGTCTACACACCACTAGTCGGCACGTAGCACCCAGTGATGTTAAGCGTGTCATTGTCATGGGGAAGATGGCTGCCGTTAATGACACTGGCCGGTCGTCGGAAACTTCTCAACTCATGGGATTTACAGTGCGTTTATTTATGAGGAAAACAAACGTTAACTTACCCATGAGTTGTTTGAAGTTTCCGACGACCGGCCAGTGTCATTAACGGCAGCCATCTTACCCATGACAATGACACGCTTAACATCACTGGGTGCTACGCACCGACTAGTGGTGTATTTTCAGAGCGCCCCCAAGCTATAAAATTCGACGACGCTGATTGGCGAAATAAATATTTTTTTGCACAGCAACCGGGGAACCATTGGCTTAAATTCCAGCACTGTTGTGCTGATCAAACTGGCGCCCAGGGAAGACAGCCTATTGGCTAGCCTACACACGTTGAACGTGACAGTGAACGTGACAGTGAACGTAACGTTGAATGTGACAGTGAATGCAGATATCATTCTGGAGAGTTCTATTTTTCAAAATGAGAGATTATATAAAAAAATAAAATAAAAATAGGCAGGCAGGTCGGTGGGAGGCGAGCCGCCACTGAGGTAGGGGTTAGGCTAAGCCGCTCGAGGATGCCACAGGTAGACCGCGAGTCAACACCTCAACAGCCGCTGTGCTTCAACGCAGTCTCCTCTGCTTGCATGAACCAATGCCATCCACACTACTCTACAGGGGGATCGCGGCCCATTCATTTCACGATGCACACTCTACCTCATGGGAACCACCTCATCAGCTTTAAATATAGCTAAATCATTGTGTCTTAAGGCACTTGCCAAAGTATGGCCGTCTGAGTGATAATGAATGTGGCTACAGGAAGCAACAGAAGCACTACAGGACTGTTTTGATACCACACACTGGGACATCTTCAGAGAGGCAGCAACACAGGATGGGAAGACAGATTTACAGGAATACACAGATTCTGTCATCAGCTACATCAACAAGTGCGTTGAGGATGTAGCAGAGGTGAGAACCATCAAGAGGCGTGCTAATCAGAAACCATGGCTGACAGGGGAAGTGCACTCACTGCTCAGAGCACGAGACGAGGCTTTCAGAGCTGGAGACTATGCAGCACATAGCTTCACTGATGATAAGGACTCACGTCGCTTGTGGCAGGGATTTCATTCCATCACTGACTATAAACCCCCCCCTGTGCCACTCTGACCCCTTGTTTCCAGATGAACTGAACACCTTCTATGCACGTTTTGAGGCTAAAAACACCACACAGGCACAGACACTCCTGCCAGCACTGAACGACCGGACACTACAGCTTACCACAGCTGGAGTACGAAAGGCCCTGGCTAACATTAACCCACGCAAGGCCGCAGGACCAGACAACATCCCTGGAATGCGTTCTGAAAAACTGCGCTGAGCAGCTGAAGGATGTTTTTACAGACATCTTCAACATGTCGCTTCATCAGGCTGTGGTGCCCACCTGCCTCAAAAGTGCCACCATCATTCCTGTCCCGAAAAAAACGAATCCCGCCGGCCTCTCTGATTTCCGCCCTGTAGCCCTCACGCCTATAGTGATGAAATGTTTTGAATGCCTGGTCAGGCAGCACATCAAAAAATGCCTCCCTGCTGACCTGGACCCGCTCCAATTCGCTTATAGAACAAATAGATCAACTGAAGATGCCATTTCCACCATGCTCCACCTCACGCTGTCTCACCTTGAGCAGAAGAACACCTACGCCAGGCTCCTGTTCATAGACTTCAGCAGTGCCTTCAACACCATCATCCCACAGCAGCTGGTGGAAAAGCTGCAGCTGCTAAAGGTGGACAACAGCATCTGCAACTGGGTCCACAACTTTTTGACCCAGCGGGAGTAGACAGTCAGGGTGGGCAGCCGCACATCAAGAACCATCACAGTGAGCACAGGCTCTCCGCAGGGCTGCGTCCTGAGCCCTCTGCTCTTCAGCCTGCTCACCTATGACTGCACTGCCAGATTCTGCAGCAACCACATCCTGAAGTTTGCAGATGACACAACGGTGGTGGGCCTCATAAAGAACAACAATGAGTCTGCATACAGAGAAGAGGTGAAACAGCTAAATTCATGGTGCAGATCTCATAACCTCTCCTTTAATGTGAACAAGACCAGGGAGGTTGTGATAGACTTCAGGAGGGCAGGCAAACAGGATCATGCACCACTGCTCATCGATGAGACTGCTGTGGAGAAGGCCAGCGGTGTGAAATACTTGGGGCTTCACATTGCTGACAACCTCACTTCAATCACCAACACCAGGCAGTCCTCAAAAAAGCTCAGCAGCGGCTCCACTCCCTCCGCAGACTCAGGAAAACGGGCCTCCCCACCACACACCTCACGAACCGTGGAGAGTGTCCTGACCTACGGCTTCACCTCCTGGTTCGGGTGCTGCAGCGCACAGGAAAAGAAGCAACTCGACAGACTGGTCAAGACAGCCAGCAAAATCATAGGTGCCCCCCTCCCCTGCCTGATGGAGCTATACCAGCATCGCTGCATCAGCAGAGCCACCTCCATCATCATGGACCCACACCATCCCTCCCACCACATCTTCTCCCTGTTGCCATCAGGGAGAAGATACAGAAGCATCAGCAGCAAAACCAGCAGAAAGCTGAACAGCTTCTTTCCCCAGGCTGTAAGGCTTATTAATGGACTGTCCCCCCTCCCCATATACACAACAACACACACTCTAATCCTTGACAGCTAGTCACCTGTCAAGTCTGAAGAGACTGAACGCACTACCTGCACTTTTGTGAGAATGGACTATTTTTAACTAGTGATTTTATTTTTTGTTTTTATTCCTATTTATTATTGTTATTAGGAGGTTTATTATTCTGTTGATGTTTTTATCTGCACTGAGGTCACTGATTGAGAATCAAAATCTCATTTTTCTTGTGTATACAAAGGCACAGTGAAAAATGACAATAAACTTGAACTTGAATGTATAAGAATCGCGAGAAGCTTTTCAGCCGCAGAATCTTACAACCACAGTGCTATTATTATTGTTGTTGTTATTATTATTATTATTATTATTTTTGTTTTTTTAGCATGGATGTGATGGAATCCAAAAAAGGACCTGTTCTGCACATGCTCAGTGTACAGGCTGCCTAGGCCTCTATACCTGCAAGCGGTCCCTTGGAAAGTGTCAACTTAAGGGTCTGTCACAAAGAACAAGTTGCAATCATATTGCTTTCACCCAATTGAAATGTGAAATAGAAATTTCACATATAAAAAAACAAATGAAGAAAAATTAAACCTTTTTGCTTTGTTTTTCATTTCAGATAAGTTCTGGCAGACTCTCCAAAATGTCTAACATCTCTGAAAGGTCTGTCAACATTTGACAGAAATAGATTGTGTTGTTGTACGTGGTAATGCTGATGTTTAAATGAGAATTATGTAATAATAACTGACAACATGATGCATGAAAGTACTTGATCTTGCTTGATTTTGATGTACTTAAAATACCGCTAATACATTATTTGTTGTGTTTTCTGTGGAGTTATTTCATTTGTGTAGTTTGTTATTTCTTATTTACATGTTTCAATCTGGTAGGAGACCCCGGGGAAGACCCAGGACACGCTGGAGAGACTATGTCTCTCGGCTGGCCTGGGAACGCCTCGGGATCCCCCAGGAAGAGCTGGCCGAAGTAGCTGGGGAAAGGGAAGTCTGGGCTTCCCTGCTTAGGCTGCTGCCCCCGCGACCCGACCCCGGATAAGCGGAAGAAAATGGATGGATGGATGGATGGATGTTTCAATCAAATGCTTACGTTAAACCAGATAAAAATGATGCAAGAAATACTTATTGAGAACCGTTTGAGGTTCAGCAGCCCAATAGTGTAGTCCCTCTTTATAGGGGTGTGCTGTGGGTCCATGTGACCGGTGTTTACCCTGTGAAAAGGAAGCGCAAGATAAGGTTTATTTGTCCTTTCAACCCGGTATGCAGCCACTTGTTAAGCTCTCTTAATTCCTTGTTTTCTTGTCTGCTTTCATGTTGTAGGCTTCATGTTGTCTGCTATCGCTATGCTGTATCGTTGCACTGTTTACATCCGCTCCCTGGTGTTGTACGTTAAAGAGAACGCGATAACGCTATGCTCCGGTAGATCCAAGCAGTTTAGTTACTGACAACCAAAGTTAAAAGTTAACGAAATGGTGAAGCTGTGAGACATAAAGCTAACATTTGGACTTATAACATTGCTGTCCAATCCGTGTCTATCCATGCTTGTTTCTTTAGCTTTTGGAATGTTTTGATTAAATGAATCGCAGAGACCGGTATTTGACGCTGTACTTCCTGGTTTCACTACATTGCATTGCCTACTTTTCAGGTTTATTACCTGCTTCCCTTTTTTTAGAGAAATAAACAAATAAAAGTGGAATACTGAGTAATATCCTTTGTACACCGGGTTGCCCTTTCCGTGGGGAGAAAACGGAACATTATTTTTTTTAACTTCTTTTGTCATTTTTAAGTCCTTTAATCCTTATCTTCAATATGTTTTGTGTTGGATTCCAATACAAATGTGATATAAAAGAATTCAGACATTTCTGACAGTTAATTGCAGCACATCTTAAGAGGAACTGAACAATTGTAAACAAATGAAAAAGGAAATGAGTCCAAAGCATTTGATTGGTGGGGTTTTGATAAAAAAGGGAAAGTGAATCCACTCTGTCTCACACCACAGACCAAAGATTTTGAAGCTGTTTCATCCTATGGTCCTATGATCCTGACATGGCCAGACAAAGGTAAAAGGCTTTGTATTCATTTCACTATTACTGATGAAAATGTTTGTACAGTTTACCACAAGTATTGTATGGTGTACATGTTAATACAAAGTTAATTTGTTATGTATCCCAATGCAATAATGATTAACATTTCACTGATGTATTTGTATATTCACAGTGTGCAAGTGGCATTGCTATTATGGACGATTACCATCTTGTCTCTGATGACACACTGCCTGGCCGAGCAGGAGGAGGAAGGGTTTGCATTATGCGTCACTTCAAGACGACTAGTTCAGAACCTCTCCAATCATAATCTAAGCAACGTTCCCCTGAATCTGAATAATGACACGCAGTATCTGGACATTTCCCACAACCCCCTTGTGAAACTGGAGGCCGCCCCGTTCCAAAGGATTCCACAACTCTGCTTCCTGAAGGTGTCTCACTGTGGTCTGCGGCTGATAGATCCTAGCGTATTCGTTCACATCCCAAAACTTAAATTCCTGAACATATCTCACAATATGTTAGATTATATCCCTGATCTATCACTGCCGCTGCTAAAGGTCCTTGACTTGGCAAGCAACCAATATGACAGTTATCAATTACCGGCAACATTTGGGACAATGGTGAATCTGGCAGTCCTTTCATTGGGAAGTGAAAATGCTCTAGAAGTGGACTTCAATGATTTTGATTCCCTGTCAGATGGCTCGTTGCAACATCTCATTCTGGGAGGAGGTGTTCAGTGGCAACGGTACGATCCTGGTTCTCTCACAAAGCTGAAATCCCTCCAGAAGATAATTCTCAAAGTGCCTTTTTGTGAGAACTTGGATTTATTTCAAAACCTGCTTGAAGATGTGAATGAAACACAAACCACAGATTTACAGCTTGTCAAGATACTCCCCGACCTCTGTAACATCACTGGGGACCCTTTCAGCAACCTAAGAACAATGCCACTAGTAAAGAATTTAACAATTGTAAACACCTTTTTTAACAGCAGTTTCATGGTGGTATTTTTAAAGAACGTATTTCTTTCCAATGTTACGATGATTAAATTTGTAAACATAACCTACAGCGAAGATACGCCTGATGGCTTTAAGTTCCCCAGTCTGAATCACACAATGGTCATGTCTTCAGTTATATTTGAAGGAGTTCATCATTACCAATACAGATACCCCGTTATAGACATAAGTGTGGACATATTTTTTAAGCTGGACTATTTGAAGTTTTCAGGCACAGGAATTAACATTGTACCTTGCAGCATTATATCCACTCTGCCGTCCATGGAAACACTGGACCTCTCAAATAACCTACTCACTGACTCAGGGTTCTGGTGGTCTGTGTGCTCCTATACCTCGGTCTTCCCCAAACTCAGGCACCTGTCGTTGAGCAAAAACCGCTTTTCGGACCTTTCCTTCATCTCTAAGAAGACCGGCCAGATGAAGAACCTAGAATCTTTGGACTTGAGTTTCAACTCCATCCGTTTGGATATGCCGTGCTTTTGGCCCACACACATCATTGAGCTGAGCCTGAATAACAACTACCTGGGCAATAATGTGTTTTCCTTCCTGTCAAAGTACTTCCAACGAATTGACTTGTCAAAGACGGGCATTACAGCCCTAACACAAGAGGACCTATTGCAATTTCCTATGTTGACCCACCTTGTTCTGAGCTCCAACAGTATAAAGGTTATCCCTACAGATCTATCCCCCACCTTGCTCAGTCTGCACTTAGATCAGAATGCCATTACGTCCATATCCCAGGAGACTTTGGCGGGTCTTCCTCGTGTCAGGACTCTCAAAGCTGGAGACAACCCCTTTGCTTGCTCGTGTGACTCCTATTGGTTCATGACCGCTGTGAATAAGTCCTTGTTGCCCGACTGGCCCTTGGATTATACCTGCAGCACTCCCCCTTCTGTGGCCAGCCTGCCGATGTCTGAGTACAAAACTAGCAAGATATCCTGCGAGGCCTGGCTTCAGGCTGCCATCGCCTTTCCCGTGACGATGGTCATCGTCGTGGCCCTTTGCTCTGTGTTCTACGCCTGCGACGGTGTGTGGTACACCAAGATGCTCTGGGTGTGGATTCGCGTGAAGCGGAGAGGCAAGAAGCAAGCTAGCCTGTTGAGCAACGCGACGTTTCGGTACCACTCATTCATCTCCTACAGCCACTGCGACTCCGCCTGGGTGGAGAGCAAGCTGGTGCCGTCCCTGGAAGGATCCGGGCTCTCCCTCTGCATCCACGAGCGGGACTTTGTGCCCGGCCAGTGGGTCGTGGACAACATCATCAACTGCATAGAGGCGAGCTATAAGACGCTGTTTGTGCTCTCCAACCACTTTGTGCAGAGTGAATGGTGTAACTACGAACTCTTCTTTGCCCAGCATAGAGCTCTCGACGAGCAGCAAGACTCCCTTGTCTTCATCCTGTTGGAGCCAATTCCAACCAAGTCTCTGCCCAAGAAGTTCTTGAAGCTGAGGAGTTTGCTGATGCAGCAGACGTACCTGGAGTGGCCCAAGGATGAGCGAAAGCAGCAGGTCTTCTGGGCGAACCTCAGATCTATGCTACAGGTTGCGGACCACAGGATCCTGAAGGATATGGCCCTGTCATTAGCCGAAAGCGCTTCTCTGATCACAGATGAATAGGCTCCTTTGCCATAGCAATGACTGCAGTCGAGAATGGAAAATATGTGTGGCCCTTTCAACGTTTTTTTTTTTTTCATCTGAATTATTATTGCCTACAGAGTGTATTACATTAAGAGCAGTAAAATGTAAATCAATAAGAAAGGATATCTTGCAGTCATTATTTTTGCATGTATATACATGTATTTCTGTTTGGTAAAACTTTTTATTTTTAGTCTTGCTGTACTTCGTGATTTCTGTTGAATGCATTTAGCTTTCTCTGTTTTCCCCGAAGAATGTTTGTTATTAAAGTAAATGTCTCCACCTAGTGTCCATATAGAGAAATGCGCATCGTTGCATTTCTGTGGGTCAATAGGAAATTGTGCAAAAATATACCGCCTATGTTTGAAAACATGAATCTATGAAAATGCGTGTATAAAGACACCGTGCTATCTGAAGATGTTAATTCTCATTTCAACTATCCAATAAAGAGTAACTAATTCAAAGCGTGTCTTTGGGGTCCATGAAGGTCAGGGTACCAAAGTATAATCCGTTTTTCTGTCAAAACCAAAATACGAAAAAACGGAAACAGTGCCCTCTTTTCCTTTTTTCGTTTTAAACCAAAAACGGAAAAACGGTTTTTGCTCTCAGCGTCAAAAAACGAAAAAAAACAAAATCAAATAACGACCCAAATTTGTTTTTTGCAAATTCCTTTTTTCGTTTTTTGGTTATCATTTCTTAATATGACGGCGGACAGACCGGAAGCGGAAGTGACCTGTAACAACTTCAAAATAAAAGTAGCGTGCTAACTTATTATCATGCATAATAAAGTTTAAAAAAAACTTATCATACACTATTATAGGCTACCGTTCTCTTTCTACACCCATGTATGGTTCACATTTATTTTAGTCAAGTGAAACTATAACAGCTGGTTGTTTGGGAGAACATGATACATAATTATTATTATTTTAGCTGAGTGTGTGAATGCACATTGTGGAAAACTTTTACCTGAATTACATTCCCTGCCTAAACAAAGAGCATCTATAAAGTCACCAGCAGAGGTCCCCATCACGCACAATCAAGAAGAGCCTACTTACACTGACATAAGCCGTCTGTGTTCGTGTATATGTCTGATTTGACCATCAGGCAACTGTAATTCCACAGTACTGGGTTGTCAGCTGCCTAAGTTATTTTATATCCGATTGATGTGAATGTGTCACACAAGGAAATCATGACATGCAAAGGATATGCAGCTAAAAAACAATAAATTAGCTACTTTATCAGTTCTTATGTAAATCTAATGATTACGTTTCTCCTAAATGTTCACAAGACAAGGGTTATTGTGTTTTGATTTATTAGAAAAAGTATTAATGCTATAATATTGATTTAAATTAAGTCTATAACACAACAAAATGTGGAATAAATGAAGGGCTCTGAATACTTTTTAGATGCGCTGTATTTACACATGATTTACTTTACATATTTCACCGTGTCGGTCTTGATTGTGCGTGATGGGGACCTCTGCTGGTGACTTTATAGATGCTCTTTGTTTAGGCAGGGAATGTAATTCGGGTAAAAGTTTTCCACAATGTGCATTCACACACTCAGCTAAAATAATAATAATTATGTATCATGTTCTCCCAAACAACGGTCAGGGTACTAAAGTATAATCCGTTTATCTGTCAAAACCAAAATACGAAAAAACGGAAACAGTGCCCCCTTTTCAATCCGTGTATCATTCGTTCTTTTTATATTCAATTGAGAATCCAAAATCGGAAAATGAAAAAACGATTTGTTATTGCCTTATTCGTTTAAGAATCTGATACCAAAAAACAAATAACGGTTTGTTTTTTGTACTTTCGATGTTATGGTCAGATCAAAAATAGGAAATGAAAAAACTGGGCCACGGGCCGAGCTTGATTTTGATATTTAATTTCTCCGATTTGTGTGACCAGGAAGTCTTATATTTATATTGACTTATATTGATCCAATCACAGCCCTCTCCATCTCTTTGTCCGATACATGTCTTTTTCACTTTGGTCGTGTTGAACACAGAATCTTCCAACACTCATTTCAGAGCATCGCTGGAGGCCCATCTGCTGCAGCATGGTGGAAATCTCTGCATGCGTCTTGCCAGTTTCAAATAAGTCTTTAATTAACGTATGGTTCCAGTGCGGCCATGGTGTCGACACCAAATTACTCCAAATAATACTGATTCATTGACTTACAATCACTGCGTGATTCTGTTTTTTCAGGCTTTCTTTCACACTTAACTGTTGACGAATTTGCTGCAAGCTTATCAAGTGCAACACACAAAGAAGTCAATAACTTCCTGGTCACACAAATCGGAGAAATTAAATATCAAAATCAAGTTCGGCCCGTGGCCCCGTTTTTTAATTTCCTATTTTTGATCAGAGCATAAAATCGAAAGTACGAAAAACAAACCGTCATTTGTTTTTTGGTATCAGATTCATAAACGAATAAGGAAATAACAAATTGCTTTTTCATTTTCCGATTTTGGATTCTCAATTGAATATGTAAAGAACGAATGATACACGGATTCTTTTCCTTTTTTCGTTTTAAACCAAAAACGGAAAAACGGTTTTTGCTCTCAGCATCAAAAAACGAAAAAACGAAAAAAACAAAATCAAATAACGACCCAAATTTGGTTTTTGCAAATTCCTTGTTTCGTTTTTTGGTTCTCATTTATTAATATGATGGCGGACAGACCGGAAGCGGAAGTGACCTATAGCAACTTCAAAATAAAAGTAGCGTGCTAACTTATTATCATGCATAATAAAGTTTTTTTAAAAAGTATTATCATACACTATTATAGGCAGTGTTGTGCTAGTTACTGAAAAATAGTAACTAGTTACAGTTACTAGTTACTTTGTAAAAAAGTTTTTAAAAAGTAACTCAGTTAGTAACTCAGCGCACAATAGTAACACACCGCGGACCTACGACCGGCGGGCGGACCTGTGACCGGCGGGGGTGTCTCAAAAAGGAGGACAAATACGCGTCTGGCTTGATGCTGCACCGGACGCCAGACAGGGCATTGAAAAACCGGACAGTCCGGCTTTATTGATCGGGAACTGTGTGCCGTTGTAAAACCTCACCAAAAGGAACTGAGTAACGCAGCGTTTGGTAACGGGAACGGAGTTACTGAATTTTAAAAAACAACGCGTTACCTTACGCGTTACTGAAAAAAGTAACGGCGTTACTAATAACCGTTACTACCCAACACTGATTATAGGCTACCGTTCTCTTTCTACACCCATGTATGGTTCACATTTATTTTAGTAAAGTGAAACTATAACAGCTGGTTGTTTGGGAAAACGTGATACATAATTATTATTATTTTAGCTGAGTGTGTGAATGCACATTGTGGAAAACTTTTACCCGAATTACATTCCCTGTCTAAACAAAGAGCATCTATAAAGTCACCAGCAGAGTTCCCCATCACGCACAGTCAAGACTGACATGGTGAAATATGTAAAGTAAATCATGTGTAAATACAGCACATCTAAAAAGTATTCAGAGCCCTTCATTTATTCCACATTTTGTTGTGTTATAGACTTAATTTAAATCAATAGTATAGCATTAATACTTTTTCTAATAAATCAAAACACAATAACCCTCGTCTTGTGAAAATGTAGGATAATTAAAAAACGTAATCATTAGATTTACATAAGAACTGATAAAGTAGCTAATTTATTGTTTTTTAGCTGCATATCCTTTGCATGTCATGATTTCCTTGTGTGACACATTCACATCAATCGGATATAAAATAACTTAGGCAACTGACAACCCAGTACTGTGGAATTACAGTTGCCTGATGGCCAAATCAGACATATACATGGACACAGACGGCTTACGTCAGTGTAAGTAGGCTCTTCTTGATTGTGCGTGATGGGGAACTCTGCTGGTGACTTTATAGATGCTCTATGTTTAGGCAGGGAATGTAATTCGGGTAAAAGTTTTCCACAATGTGCATTCACACACTCAGCTAAAATAATAATAACTATGTATCACATTCTCCCTAACAACCAGCTGTTATAGTTTCACTTGACTAAAATAAATGTGAACGATACATGGGTGTAGAAAGAGAATGGTAGCCTATAATAGCGTATGATAATAAGGGGTTTTTTTAGGTTTTTTTTAACTTTATTAGGCTATGCATGATAGCCAGTTAGCACACTACTTTTATTTTGAAGTTGCTACAGGTCACTTCCGCTTCCGGTCTGTCCGCCCTCATATTAATAAATGAAAACCAAAAAACGAAAAAAGGAATTTGCAAAAACCAAATTTGGGTCGTTATTTGATTTTGTTTTTTTCGTTTTTTCGTTTTTTGACGCTGAGAGCAAAAACCGTTTTTCCATGTTTGGTTTAAAACGAAAAAAGGAAAAGAGGGCACTGTTTCCGTTTTTTCGTATTTTGGTTTTGACAGAAAAACGGATTATACTTTAGTACCCTGACCCTTTTTGGGCGGATTATGTAACCACTGATTAAAATGATAAATTCAATCTGACACGGTGGGTGCACACGACAAATGTCTCTTATGGTTTATTTTTGAACTACTGAAAAAAATGCTAATAAAATATGTGATACTGGTTTTGTTAGTCAGTGAAAAACTATGGATTACTTTGTGGACATACAGACTTTTGATTTTTTATTAAGATGTTTTTATTTTATGAATGTAATGTCCAGATACTGCATGTCATTATTCAGATCGAAGGGAACGTTGCTAGATTATGATTGGAGAGGTTCTGCACTAGTCGTCTCGAAGTGACGCATGCAAACCCTTCGTCCTCTTCCTGCTCATCCAGGCAGTGGTTCCTCAGGGACAAGATGGTAATCGACCATAATAGCAACGCCACTTGCACACTGTAAATAAACAAATACATCATTGAAATGTTAATCATTATTGAATTTGGGATACTTAACAAATTAACATGTGCACCATAAAATACTTGTGGTAATCTGTCTAAACAGTCAGTCATCAGTAATAGTGAAATGAATACAAAGCCTATTACCTTTGTCTGGCCATATGCAATAGGACCCAAAACCATACATGGAACAGCTTCAACATCTTTAGTCTGTGGTGTGGGAGCAAGTGGCTTTATTTTCACTTTTTTAACAAAACCCCACCAATCAAATTCTTTGGGCTCATTTCCAGAGTTTTTATTTGTTTACGTAATTCCTCTTAAGCTGTGCTGCAATAAACTTTCACAAATGTCTGAATTCGTTTGTATCATATAAGGGCCTGTGTTGTTTTCATCAGCATTCATATGATGGAATCCAAAAAAGGACCTGTTCTGCACATGCTCAGTGTACATAGGCCTCTATACCTGCAAGCGGTCCTTGAAAGTGTCAACTTAAGGGCCTGTCACAAAGAACAAGTAGCTATCATATTGCTTTCATCCAATTAAATGTGAAATAGAAATGTCACATATAAAAATACACATTACTTTTTTCAAATAATACCATGACTACATAAAATAAATGAAAAACAACCAAAACTTTTTGCTTTGTTTTTCTCTTAAGATAAGTTCAGTCAGGACCACTTTTGTCAATATAATCTTTATTCTAAAGCAGAATATACATGCAGAATAACGTTTGCAGAATATTACATTTGGCGGTATGGCTCTGTTCTGGGAACTCCTTGCCCTTCCACGTGCCTACGTGGAAAGCCTTAAGGCAGGGGGAGCACTCCTCCCTGCCCTTCCATGTGCCTACATGGAAAGGTTTAAGACAAGGAGAGCGGCAGCAGAGACCCCCAAGAACCATACCAGGCAACCTCCCTTCCATGAGCTACATGGAAGTGCCGTTAAGAGGAGCCAGCAGCGCAGACATATTATTATATATTTATTTAAGAATAAATATGGACATAGCCGATCATTAATGCAGACTCTAGTTTAAGTAACTGCTGAGATTAATTAAGGAACCCTGAGGGGTATGCTAGAAGTATGTTTAAATATTTTGTTCTTACTTTTGGCGGTGTGGGTCTATTCTGGGTCCTCCTTGCCCTTCCACGTGCCTACGTGGAAAGCCTATAGGCAGGGGGAGCACTCCTCCCTGCCCTTCCATGTGCCTACATGGAAAGATTTAAGACAAGGAGAGCGGCGCACACCCCCAAAGAACCACACCGGGCAACCTCCCTTCCATTAGCTACATGGAAGTGCCAGTAGCGCAGCATATTATTATTTATAAAGAATAATCATGGACATAGCCGATCATAATGCAGACGCCATTTTAAGTAACTTGGCTGAGATCAAGTAAAGAACCCCACGAGCATATTTAAATTATTAGGGACCGAGCCAGTGAAACTGGAAGGTCCCTATTGAAATGCTTAGTTTATTATTATATTCTTTTTGGGCCTCTTTGCACCATCTCAACGTATATGAAAACACATATATATATATACATATATATATATATATATCTCAGTTACAGGGCACTCCTTGCTTTTTTGAGCATCGAGAATGCTTGCGCATCGAGAATGCTTGCGCCTCAGGCCGGAGGTATCGTTCGTGCCCATCTACCCATAGCCTTAAGAGTTGAGACGGGAGCTACCGATGCTGCAGTTGTTACCGCTCCTATCCGGAATGAATGAGGAGTGTAGCGCTCTGGAGGAAGCCCGCAGGTTTGGCGGAGTAGGCGAAGACGTGGGGCAACCAAGCATGGGACATGGAATTTCCTTCTTCCGTGGCAAAGAGAGGCTCCTGGTTGCTGGCTCGGGGACGACTTTTCATGCATTGAGTCATAGAAGACAGGGGACAAAAGCAGAATTAGATCGAAAATTATGACTGAGGATCCTTTCCTATCCCCATCAGTCTTTGAATGCTTGAGTAATAAGGAAAAGTGGTGAGGATTAATTGATACGTCAGCAATAGTGAGGTCATGCGAAGGATCAAAAGATCCTGTGCGTGTAGTAAATTCGCCACCTCTGAGAAATCCATAGAAAGTGGTGAGACATTTTCCAAAAATATTGACCAAGCACCCGCCCCTTAAGTATGTGATTAGTTTTTTCACGAGTGTAAGAGTGAAGGGAAGACGAATATCATTGCCTTGAGGTTTGTCTTTCTTAAGGCCATTAAGCAGAAGACGGACGGATGGGTTCCCGAGCAGGCTGATGGTGGATGGATCCAGGCAGCGCAGATGGAACTGAATACCTGCGACTAGGCCTTTAATGGAAGATGGCTACATTTTTTTTTTTTTTTTTGGGATTCAAAACGATGAACTAAAAAGGCACATACGATGGAAAAATGATGGGCAGAACTTCTGCAGAGAGGTGGCACAAAAGAGGTGAAATAAGACCATGCAGATTTGTACATCTTTAAGTAGATTAGCCAAGCCTGATCGCATATAGTGAGCAGAGAAGCATGTATGATAGCATGATGTGTTTAACTAACACTGTTTGGGAGAATGGGGGGCAAGGCAGGCTGGATGGCGCTGCCACCGGGCACAGCTGGCGAAATCAAACCGGGACAAGGAATCAGCAATTTGTCGTCCAATCCTGGAATGTGAGCTGCTCTAATAATGAAATACCCAACACGGATAACCAAGTGATGCGTCTTACGAAGCCATTAATAAAAGAACGCCTTGTTCATATGTTAACGGTTGCCTCATGTCATGAAAAGGCTTATTTTCTCAAGCCCCTGTTGGGGAGGCGGCTTCGTCTCGGCACACTGACTTGGGATGCCCGTCTCCGCAATAACTGCAAGCTGTTACGAATAAATGACAGCATATGTATCAACAGCTGTAATATCCTCACATAGCCACGAGGGAACCGAAACGAATGCATAAGCTGTAATATCCCCACATAGCCACTAGGAAACAGAAACAAATATAAGCTGTATAACCGCACCTGGCCACCAGATGGCAGCACATGATACACTGGGGGCGGGCGCTCAACTCTAGCCAGAGTATATACACGTCGTAGAGCCACGCACTATCGAGCGCACACAAGCAGGGGAGAACTAGCGGCAGCGTATCCATTAGATATCGAAACCAATAAAGTGAGTTAAGCGATCCTGTGTCGGCGGCCTTCTTCCTCAAGAACATCACAATCAAGCATGAATATATTTATAACTATAGAAGCTGCACACATTTCATTGAAATTGAAGCACATGGGAGTCACTGGTTGAGTCACGTTGGTTTCTTCGGTTTGGGGTTTTGAAGGGGTTGGCCTACAGCCACAGATCAAGGGCACAGTTTGTGTGAGTGAGAAAAGGAGCTGCAAATTGAGCAGGGCAGCTTGGTGTCCTGTGAAATGCCTGCTAATAAGAGCCAGGTCGACTACTGACCAGTCTTTGGTTGAATCTTTGTATGAACATAAAGCTTTAGCATAAAATGATTTGTGGTATTCGAAAAAATAAAAACGTTCCACCATAGACAAGGCCATATCCGAAATGATGGGTAGGTATGTGTCCAGTTCGGCTCTACGGGTAGATATTCCCTGTTTTAGACAGTCTGGGGACACACTCTTTCAGCATCACTGACATATCTCCACAGTCCACGATACGTCTATCGCTAATCTCAAAGGCGAGCAGGATTTTATCAAGTTGACGTCATTACCTAGCCTGGCAAGCCAGACCCACATCAGAAAGATGTAAGGTCTGGCTCAGCTCCATTGGCAGTGTGGGCGGGATAAACGGTTGTCTTTCAAGTTCCCTCTGCACGCAATAGGATAGCGCTACAACCAATCAGAGCAACGAAGAAGTGACGTAGTCAGAGCGACGGCTCTGACTACGTAATTAATCAAAACTC
Source organism: Merluccius polli (assembly GCA_030340625.1). Lineage (NCBI taxonomy): Eukaryota > Metazoa > Chordata > Actinopteri > Gadiformes > Merlucciidae > Merluccius > Merluccius polli. The sequence continues at coordinate 142,035 of JAOPHQ010004003.1, forward strand.
AGAATAAATATTTATTTTCGAGGAAAGACTTCAGTGCTGTTCTTTTCTAAAATAAAATGTTAACTTAAAGTCTTGAAGAGTCGCGGCCAAAGCCGAGTGGAGACAGCCGTTGGCCAGCAGCAGCAGCAGCCATTGTTTACCTCTAATACAGAACCGTCGCATTTCTGTCGTCATGGTAGCCCGGCTTTCGACTCCGCCCCTCACGCTGTGATTGGTCAGACATACAAGACACACTTGGTGTTTCCAGCACCAAAAAGCGGACGGAGCCGTGCTAGACCTACCTAGCTGCCAAATAAATTTGCTGCCGCTAGGGGGTGTCTAGAGTTCTAGGCTAGTCATTACCTGCAAGGATTTGGCTTCTGAGATGTGGGGAAACTGCAGCGGCCGGAGGAAAGAATGGGACCCCTGTGGAGATTGGAACTGCGCTTCCCAGCGTTCTCCGCGGGAATGTGGTGCCGTCGAAACGTGTTGTGGTGACGTCATCATTCGGCGCCGCACCTGTTGGACCGTGCGTTGGACCTGCGAACGGAGGAGCCTGTCGGACCATGCGCTGGACCTGCGGACAGTGAGGGGGGAAACATGCCTCCAGCTGATGAAGACGGGCCGACTGAATGTGTTGCACCGGACTATGACTTAAATCCTGGAATCAGCTGGGTAGGCGGAGCTGGCTGCTTCGTCTGGGACTCGTGCTCTTTTGGAAGGCAGCGCGGCGGCTGGAGCTGGGACTGCGGCGGAGTTTCGGGAGCCGTGTTTCCTTTTCTTTGCAGATTTTCTAGGAACAGAATAGTTGGAGAGAAATGCGGATGCCGTTTCGCTGCGGATATCTCCTTAAACAGCGCAAACAGCTCCTCGTGAGAAGCCCCGCTGGAGCAGTAATGCAGTTTTTAAGCAACGCTTCTAGGAGTTTAGGCACTGGCCAATCCTCAATGCTGGAGTATTTGGATTTTTACTTGCCAAACGAGAGCTCCGGCGGATGGGAATGACGCTCTCTTCGCTGGCTTCCTCTGCCTCGGATAGTTGCTGAGACTCCGTGATGCTGTCGACCCGCCATGAATCCTCGTCGTAGATAGACATGGTGAGCAGTGAGGTAAGTAGAAATACGTACACGATGTTACGAAGTATGGGGCTAGGCAGGAGAGGCATGCGAGATCCAGGCGAGGGGCTAGGCAGGAGAGGCATGCGAGATCCGGCGAGGGTCGGCAACGGGAGAGCAGTCTGGAGAAAAGAGCTGGAGAGTCTAGTGCGCACATGTAGACAATCTTGCAAGCTAGCAGAGGAAGCAGCGAATGTAGGCAGGCTGAAGCAGCTTTAAATAAGGCGCCAAGAATGATGTTTGCCAATGGGTGTTTGAGGGGGAGTCAGCTGAGCTGTCAGCTGACTGTGTATGGTATCCAATGGGAAGCTAGGGAAATCAGCTGACGTACGTCTATAATGATACTACGTATTTGATGCGCTCTGCATGCGTAACGTAAACCTAACGCGGCAATATGACTACTGTGATATCTGTACTGAGCCGAGCCTGACTTCGTGGCCTGCCTGAACTAACGCTATGCTCAATTTCTGGCAGACTCTCCAAAATGTAACGTCTCTGAAAGGTCTGTCAACATTTGACAGAAATAGATTGTGTTCATAGTAGTACATAGTAAATACTGATGTTCAAAAGAGAATTATGTAATAATAACTGACAACATGATGCATGAATGCACTTGATCTTGCTTGATTTTGATGTAGTTAAATTACCGCTAATACATTGTTTTTTTAACTTCTTTTGTCATTTTTTGTCCTTTAATCCTTATCTTCAATATGTTTTGTGTTGGATTCTAATACATATATGATAGAAAGGAATTCAGACATTTGTAAAATCCTGGACAGTTTTTTGCAGCACAGCTTAGGAGGAACTGAAACCTTGTAAACAAATGACAAAGGAAATGAGCCCAAAGCATGTTATGTTTTATCCACAAAGATGTTATTGGGGTTTTGTGCTTTTATGTGTTCCGATATATCATTTGCATATTAGGCAGCCCTGCAAAAGAGGAACATATTGCAGCCTGAAACACCTTTAATAACTAACAGCAGTAAGGAGAGAGAAGGGGTTAGGCATCTTGATCACTGATGCCTACAGGTAGACAGCGGACGATGGGGTATGAACCCACAACCTTTCTGCTGGGAGACAAACCGTAACCAATGGTGACTAAACTATCCTACAGTGAATGTAGATAGACGTCATTAATCCAATCAATTCTCATCTAATCTGAATATAATCTAATGTAATCTAATATAAATGTAATCCAATCGAATATGAATCCAATCTAATCTAATATGAATCTAATCCAATCTTATCAAATCTCATCTAACCTGAATCTAATTTAATCGAATATGAGTCTAGTCTAGTCTATCTAATCCGAATCTAAGTCTAATCTATTCTACCTAATATAATCACAGTGTGCTACAGGAGAGCGATGTCTGGAAAGAAAGGACTATTTACTTGAAATGTATTTACTACAGATGTGATGTATGCAGTGATCAGTGGGATACAGACCACCTTGGGGAAGACATTGAAAGACCACCAAGGAGAAGGGAGCCCCTCAGCAGAGCTCGGTCCACCATGCATCATGGACAGTTCAATCTGACACGGTGAGTGCACAAGACAAATGTCTTTTATGGTTGATTTTTGAACTACTAAAAAAAATAAAAATAAAATATGTGATTCTGGTTTTGGTAGCCAACAAAAACCTATGGATTACTTAATGGACATACAGACTTTTGATTTTTGATAAAGATGTTTTCATTTTATTATTGTATTAACTCAATTAAAGTGGCGTATTATTATTATTATTAGAGTTGTTTTGTCATCAGCATGGATGTGATGGAATCCAAAAAAGGACCTGTTCTGCACATGCTCAGTGTACAGGCTGCCTAAGCCTCTATACCTGCAAGCGGTCCCTTGGAAAGTGTCAACTTAAGAGCCTGTCACAAAGAACAAGTAGCTATCATATTGCTTTCACCCAATTGAAATGTGAAATATAAATGTATATTTTCTAATTATGTTTTGTGTTGGATTCTAATACAAATATGATACAAAAGAATTCAGACATTTGTGAAAGTTTATTGCAGCATAGCTTAAGAGGAACTGAAAAATCGTAAGCAAATAAAAACTCCGGAAATGAGCTCAAAGCATTTGATTGGTGGGGTTTTGTTAAAAAAGTGAAAATAAACCCACTTGCTCCCATACCACAGACCAACGACTTTGAAGCTGTTTCATGTGTGGTTATGGTCCTACTTATGGCCAGACAAAGGTAATAGGCGTTTGTATTCATTTCACTATTACTGATGAAAATGATTATACGGATTACCACTAGTATTTTATGGTGCACATGTTAATACAAAGTTAATTTGTTAAGTATCCCAGATTCAATAATTTCACTGTTGTATTTGTTTATTTGCAGTGTGCAAGTGGCATTGCTATTATGGACGATTACCATCTTGTCTGTAATGACCCACTGCCTGGCCGAGCAGGAGGAGGACGAAGGGTTTGCATTATGCGTCACTTCGAAACGACTAGTGCAGAACCTCTCTAATCAAAATCGAAGCAACGTTCCCCTCAATCTAAATAACGACATGCAGTATCTGGACATTTCCCACAACCCCCTTGTGAAACTGGAGGCCGCCCCATTCCAAAGGATTCCACAACTCTGCTTCCTGAAGGTGTCTCACTGCGGTCTGCGGCTGATAGATCCTAACCTATTCGTTCACATCCCAAAACTTAAATTCCTGAACATATCTCACAATTTGTTAGATTATATCCCTGATCTATCACTGCCGCTGCTAAAGGTCCTTGACTTGGCCAGCAACCAATATGGCAGTTATCAATTACCAGCAACTTTTCGGACAATGGCGAATCTTGCTGTCCTTTCATTGGGAAGTGAAAATGCTTTAGAAGTGGACTTCAATGATTTTGATTCCCTGTCAGATAGCTCGTTGCAACATCTCATTCTAGGAGGAGGTGTTCAGTGGCAGCGGTATGATCCTGGTTCTCTCGCAAAACTGAAATCCCTCCAGAAGATAATTCTCAAAGTGCCTTTTTGTGAGAACTTGGATTTATTTCAAAACCTGCTAGAAGATTTGAAAGAAACACAAACCACAGATTTACAGTTTGTCAAGTTACTCCCCAACCTCTGTAACATCACTGGGGACCGTTTCAGCAACCTAAGAACAATGCCACTAGTAAATAATTTAACAATTGTAAACACTTTTTTTAACACCAGTTTCATGGTGGCGAATTTAAAAAGCGTACTTCTTTCCAATGTGACGACGATTAAATTTGTAAACATAACCTACAGCGAAGATACACCTGATGGCTTTAAGTTCCCCAGTCTGAATCACACAATAGTCCTGTCTTCACTTATATTTGATAAAATTCATCATTACCAATACAGATACCCTGTTTTCGACATAAGTGGGGACATATTTGTAAAGATGACTTATGTGAAGTTCTCAGGCACAGGAATGAACATTTTACCTTGCAACATTATGTCCACCATGCCGTCCTTGGAAATATTGGACCTCTCAAGTAACCTCCTCGCTGAGACAGGGTTCTGGTGGTCTGCCTGCTCCTATACCTCGGTCTTTCCCAAACTCAGGCACCTGTCGTTGAGCAAAAACCGCTTTGTGGACCTTTCCTTCATCTCTAAGAAGCTCCATCAGATGGAGAACCTAGAATCTTTGGACTTGAGTTTCAACTTCATCCGTTTGGGCATGCCGTGCTTTTGGCCCACCCACATCACTGAGCTGAGCCTGAGTAACAACAACCTGGGCAACAATGTGTTTTCCTTCCTGTCAAAGTACTTCCAACGAATTGACTTGTCAAAGACGGGCATTACAGCTCTAACACAAGAGGACCTATTGCAATTTCCTATGTTGACCCACCTTGTTCTGAGCTCCAACAGGATAAAGGTTATCCCTACAGATCTATCCATCACCTTGCTCAGTCTGCACTTAGATCAGAATGCCATTATGTCCATATCCCAGGAGACTTTGGCGGGTCTTCCTAGTCTCAGGATTCTCAAAGCTGGAGACAACCCCTTTGCTTGCTCGTGTGACTCCTATTGGTTTGTGACCGCTCTGAATAAGTCCTTGCTGCCCGACTGGCCCTTGGATTATACCTGCAGCACTCCCCCTTCTGTGGCCGGCCTGCCGATGTCTGAGTACAAAACTAGCAAGATATCCTGCGAGGCCTGGCTTCAGGCTGCCATCGCCTTTCCTGTAATGATGGTCATCGTCGTGGCCCTTTGCTCTGTGTTCTACGCCTGCGACGGTGTGTGGTACACCAAGATGCTCTGGGTGTGGATTCGTGTGAAGCGGAGAGGCCAGAAGCAAGCCAGCCTGTTGAGCAATGCGACGTTTCGGTACCACTCGTTCATCTCCTACAGCCACTGCGACTCCGCCTGGGTGGAGAGCAAGTTGGTGCCGTCCCTGGAAGGAGCCGGGCTCTCCCTCTGCATCCATGAGCGGGACTTTGTGCCCGGCCAGTGGGTCGTGGACAACATCATCAACTGCATAGAGGCGAGCTACAAGACGCTGTTTGTGCTCTCCAACCACTTTGTGCAGAGTGAGTGGTGTAACTACGAACTCTTCTTTGCCCAGCATAGAGATCTCGACGAGCAGCAAGACTCCCTAGTCTTCATCCTGTTGGAGCCCATTCCAACCAAGTCTCTGCCCAAGAAGTTCTTGAAGCTGAGGAGTTTGCTGATGCAGCAGACGTACCTGGAGTGGCCCAAGGATGAGCGGAAGCAGCAGGTCTTCTGGGCGAACCTCAGATCCATGCTACAGGTGGCGGACCACAGGGTCCTGAAGGATATGGCCCTGTCATTAGCCGAAAGCGCTTCTCTGATCACAGATGAATAGGTTCCTTTGCCATAGCGATGACTGCAGTCGAGAATGGAAAATATGTGTGGCCCTTTTAAATATATATATATATTTTTAGCATTTTAATTATTATTTTCCTACATTACATTAAGAGGAGTAAAATGTAAATCAATAAGAAAGGATATCTTGCAGTCATTATTTTTGTATGAATATATTTCTGTTTGTTAAACCTTTTTTAGTTTTTGTTCTGCTGTACTTGTGATTTCTGTTGAATGCATTTAGCTTTCTCTATGTTTTCCCCCAAGGATGTTTGTTATTAAAGCAAATGTCTCCACCTAGTGTCCATATAGAGAAATGCGCACCGTTGCATTTCTGTGGGTCAATAGGAAATTGTGTAAAAATATACCGCCTATGTATGAAAACATGAATCTATGTAAATGAATGTATAAAGACACTGCCTCTGTGATATCCGAAGCTGTTAATTCACATTTCAACTATCCAATAAAGAGTCACTAATTCAAAGCGTGTCTTCAGCCCCCAGTTTGGTTTGGACTACAATACCCACAACGCATTGCGCGAATCGTCGCCCCCACAGTGTTGGGCTACTTTTGATGACATTGTGCTGGTACTGATCTATTACATTTCAAAGCTGACTTTTAAATGTCTATTTTCTACATTTGAGGTTTTTCTGTAGACCTCTTTTTGGTTGTTACCATAGCAGCGGAAACAGAACTGACTGTGGCTACGTTGTCATAGAAACGTTGGACTTGGGGAAAAAAAAATGTGATACTGGTTTTGGTAGTCAGTGAAAAACTATGGATTACTTTGTGCACATACAGACTTTTGATTTTTGATTAAGATGTTTTCATGTTATGAATGTAATAACGCAATGTGGCGTGACCATAAAAATACATTATTATTATTATTATTAGTGTTGTTTTTTTATCAGCATAGATGTGATGGAATCCAAAAAACGACCTGTATGCTCAGTGTATAGGCTGCCTAGGCCTCTATACCTGCAAGCGGTCCCTTGGAAAGTGTCAACTTAAGGGCCTGTCACAAAGAACAAGTAGCTATCATATTGTGTTCACCGAATTGAAATGTAAAATAGAAATTTCACATGTAAAAAAACACATTACTATTTTCATGTAGAGATTGAACTCTCTGGCTGGGAGTCAATGCCTCAACAGCCGCTGTGCTTCAACGCAGTCTCCTCTGCTTGCATGAACCAATGCCATCCACCCTGCGTCACAGGGACATTGTCATGCCTGACGACTGAGTGGCGGCCCATTCATTTCACTATGCACACTCTACCTCATGGGAACCACCTCATCAGTTTTAAATATAGCCAAATCATCGTGTCTTAAGGCACTTGACAATGTATGGCCGTCTGAGTGATAATGAATGCATGAGAATCGTGAGAAGCTCTTCAGCCGCAGGATCTTACAACCACAGTGCTCCATGGAGTGCTATTATTATTATTATTATTATTATTATTATTATTATTATTGTTCACTTTTTATTGATGCGTGCTGCTGTTGCACCTCAGTTTCCTCTCAGGGATGGCTGAAGTAATCGAATCTAATCTTATCTCATCTACTCTTACATGATCCGATCTAACGTCATGTAATCCAATCCAATCAATTCTAATCTAATCTGAATATAATCTAATATAAATGTAATCCAATCTAAACTAATATGAATCCAATCTAATTTAATATGAATCAAATCCAATTTTATCCAATCTCATCTAATCTGAATCTAATTTAATCGAATATGAATCTAATCTAGTCTAGTCTGAATCTAAATCTAATCTATTCTACCTAATATAATCACAGTGTGCTGCAGGAGGGCGCTGCCTGGAAAGAAAGGGCTATTTACTTGAAATGTATTTACTACAGATGTGACGTATGCAGGGATCAGTGTAGCAGGACCCTTTGGGGCAGGTTGTGACATGGGCAAGGTGGTGGGGCATGGCTATAAAAGCCACCTCAAAGTAGTTGGATAATCTATTCATTGTTCAAATGTTTTAAGGTTACCTTGAAAGTAAGCACCCCCACAAATGGCACTACATCTGTATTTCCTCACCAATGTCTTCATTGTCCTCCTCTCGTGTCTGGAAATTTCAGCCATGGCGTGCGGTGGTGCCGGTGAACGCACCAGACTATTGCACCTGAGCCCAAAAGTCTTGTGCATTGTGATATTTTTAGGATGCCAGCACGGGTGGTCCGCGGGATACAGACCACCTTGGGGAAGGCTTTGAAAGACCACCAAGGAGAAGGGAGACCCTCAGCAGAGCTCGGTCCACCGTGCAGTTCAATCTGACATGGTGGGTGCATAAGACAAATGTCTCTTATGGTTGATTTTTGAACTACTAAAAAAAAAGCAAATAAAATATGTGATGCTGGTTTTGGTAGCCAGCGAAAACATAGAAACTTTTGATTTTTGATAAAGATGTTTTCATTTTATTATTGTATTAACTCAATTAAAGTGGCGTGAACATTAATAGGCATTATCATTATTATTATCATTATTATTATTATTATTAGTGTTGTTTTTTATCAGCATGGATGTGATGGAATCCAAAAAAGGACCTGTTCTGCACATGCTCAGTGTACTGGCTGCCTAGGCCTCTATACCTGCAAGCGGTCCCTTGGAAAGTGTCAACTTAAGGGCCTGTCACAAAGAACAAGTAGCTATCATATTGCTTTCACCCAGTTGAAATGTAAAATAGAAATTTCTATTTTCTAATTATGTTTTGTGTTGGATTCTAATACAAATATGATACAAAAGAATTCAGACATTTGTGAAAGTTTATTGCAGCATAGCTTAAGAGGAACTGAAAAATCGTAAACAAATAAAAACTCCGGAAATGAGCTCAAAGCATTTGATTGGTGGGGTTTTGTTAAAAAAGTAAAAAATAAACCCACTTGCTCCCATACCACAGACCAACGACTTTGAAGCTGTTTCATGTGTGGTTATGATCCTACTTATGGCCAGACAAAGGTAAAAGGCTTTGTATTTATTTCACTATTACTGATGAAAATGATTATACGGATTACCACTAGTATTTTATGGTGCACATGTTAATACAAAGTTAATTTGTTCAGTATCCCAATACAATAATGATTAACATTTCACTGATGTATTTGAATATTTACAGTGTGCAAGTGGCGTTGCTATTATGGTCGATTACCATCTTGTCCCTGAGGACCCACTGCCTGGCCGAGCAGGAGGAGGAAGGGTTTGCATTATGCGTCACTTCGAGACGACTAGTTCAGAACCTCTCCAATCATAATCTAAGCAACGTTCCCCTTGATCTGAATAACGACACACAGTATCTGGACATTTCCCACAACCCCCTTGTGAAACTGGAGGCCGCCCCGTTCCAAAGGATTCCACAACTCTGCTTCCTGAAGGTGTCTCACTGCGGTCTGCGGCTGATAGATCCTAACCTATTCGTTCACATCCCAAAACTTAAATTCCTGAACATATCTCACAATTTGTTAGATTATATCCCTGATCTATCACTGCCGCTGCTAAAGATCCTTGACTTGGCCAGCAACCAATATGACTGTTATCAATTACCGGCAACATTTGAGACAATGGCAAATCTGACCATCCTTTCATTGGGAAGTGAAAATGCTCTAGAAGTGGACTTCAATGATTTTGATTCCCTGTCAGATAGCTCGTTGCAACATCTCATTCTGGGAGGAGGTGTTCAGTGGCAACGATACGATCCTGGTTCTCTCGCAAAGCTGAAATCCCTCCAGAAGATAACCCTCAAAGTGCCTTTTTGTGAGAACTTGGATTTATTTCAAAACCTGCTTGAAGATGTGAATGAAACACAAACCACAGATTTACAACTTGTCGAGTTACTCCCCAACCTCTGTAACATCACTGGGGACCCTTTCAGCAACCTAAGAACAATGCCACTAGTAAAGAATTTAACAATTGTAAACACTTTAATTAACAGCAGTTTCATGGTGCTATTTTTAAAGAACGTACTTCTTTCCAATGTTACAATGATACAATTTGTAAACATAACCTACAGCGAAGATACGCCTGATGGCTTTTTACTCCCTAGTCTGAATCACACAGTGGTCATGCGTTCAGTTATATTTGAAGGAGTTCATCATTACCAATACAGATACCCCGTTATAGACATAAATGTGGACATATTTTCTAAGGTGGACTATTTGAAGTTCTCAGGCACAGGAATGAACATTGTACCTTGCGACATTATGTCCACTCTGCCGTCCTTGGAAACATTGGACCTCTCAAATAACCTACTCACTGACTCAGGGTTCTGGTGGTCTGTGTGCTCCTATACCTCGGTCTTCCCCAAACTCAGGCACCTGTCGTTGAGCAAAAACCGCTTTTCGGACCTTTCCTTCATCTCTAAGAAGACCGGCCAGATGAAGAACCTAGAATCTTTGGACTTGAGTTTCAACTCCATCCGTTTGGATATGCCGTGCTTTTGGCCCACCCACATCACTGAGCTGAGCCTGAGTAACAACAACCTGGGCAACAATGTGTTTTCCTTCCTGTCAAAGTACTTCCAGCGAATTGACTTGTCAAAGACGGGCATTACAGCCCTAACACAAGAGGACCTATTGCAATTTCCCATGTTGACCCACCTTGTTCTGAGCTCCAACAGTATAAAGGTTATCCCTACGGCTCTATCCCCCACCTTGCTCAGTCTGCACTTAGATCAGAATGCCATTTCGTCCATATCCCAGGAGACTTTGGCGGGTCTTCCTAGTCTCAGGACTCTCAAAGCTGGAGACAACCCCTTTGCTTGCTCGTGTGACTCCTATTGGTTCCTGAACGCTCTGAATAAGTCCTTGCTGCCCGACTGGCCCTTGGATTATACCTGCAGCACTCCCCCTTCTGTGGCCGGCCTGCCGATGTCTGAGTACAAAACTAGCAAGATATCCTGCGAGGCCTGGCTTCAGGCTGCCATCGCCTTTCCCGTGATGATAGTCATCGTCGTGGCCCTTTGCTCTGTGTTCTACGCCTGCGACGGTGTGTGGTACACCAAGATGCTCTGGGTGTGGATTCGTGTGAAGCGGAGAGGCAAGAAGCAAGCTAGCCTGTTGAGCAACGCGATGTTTCGGTACCACTCATTCATCTCCTACAGCCACTGCGACTCTGCCTGGGTGGAGAGCAAGCTGGTGCCGTCCCTGGAAGGATCCGGGCTCTCCCTCTGCATCCACGAGCGGGACTTTGTGCCCGGCCAGTGGGTCGTGGACAACATCATCAACTGCATAGAGGCGAGCTACAAGACGCTGTTTGTGCTTTCCAACCACTTTGTGCAGAGTGAGTGGTGTAACTACGAACTCTTCTTTGCCCAGCATAGAGCTCTCGACGAGCAGCAAGACTCCCTAGTCTTCATCCTGTTGGAGCCCATTCCAACCAAGTCTCTGCCCAAGAAGTTCTTGAAGCTGAGGAGTTTGCTGATGCAGCAGACGTACCTGGAGTGGCCCAAGGATGAGCGAAAGCAGCAAGTCTTCTGGGCGAACCTCAGATCTATGCTACAGGTGGCGGACCACAGGGTCCTGAAGGATATGGCCCTGTCATTAGCCGAAAGTGCTTCTCTGATCACAGATGAATAGGTTCCTTTGCCATAGCGATGACTGCAGTCGAGAATGGAAAATGTGTGTGGCCCTTTCAAATATATATTTTTTTCATTTGAATGATTATTGCCTACTACTGCCTATTACATTAAGAGCAGTAAAATGTAACTCAATAAGAACGGATATCTTGCAGTCATTATTTTTATATATATATATTTCTGCTTGGTAAACCCTTTTTAATTTTTGTTCTGCTATACTTTTGATTTCTGTTGAATGCATTTAGATGTCTTTATTTTGTCCCCCAAGGATGTTTGTTATTAAAGTAAATGTCTCCACCTAGTGTCCATATAGAAAAATGCGCATCGTTGCATTTCTGTGGGTCAACAGGAAATTGTGCAAAAAATACACCGCCTATGTATGAAAACATGAATCTATGTAAATGCGTGTATAAAGACACCGCCTCTGTGATATCCGAAGCTGGTTATTCTCATTTCAACTATCCAATAAAGAGTCAATAATTCAAAGCGTGTCTAATGTTTGGACTACAATACCCACAACGCATTGCGCGCATTTGCGCCGAATCGCTGAGTTCAGTAGTTGCCTCCGCTCCACCTTCCAATGTAAGATGGTGGTTTCTGTTATAACTAGGTAGCCAGCATCCTCATTTTGAGAGAATGGGCGAAGTGTTACCATAACAGCCGCTTCCACCGAATCAAATCCGGCCACCCGTAAGGTATCCGGGCGTGTCAAAAATCATACGTTGGAGGAAAAAGGACAAAAAGGGCAACATTAAAATCCCTCTCTACCCCGCCCATTTTGGTGCGATCATCCCGGAGAGGAATTCCCAGCCTGGAGAAATAAGACGAGAGGGTGAGTATCCCACTAAAACTACCCGAGAAAAGAGCACCCTCGCCCCGCTACGCGATTCTGCCGCCGCCGGGGTGGGTGGGGGGGATGTCTGGAGGTCCGCTCGGAACCATCGAGCGGACGAAGCCCAGCTCCGGCTGTTATTTAGGGGGAAGAAAGCCTGAGCCTTTTCCGACCCAGTTTGTGTCAATCCTTGGAGGTGGGGGAGAGTAGGGGGGGGGGGGATGGATAGTGGCAGCAGGCTTGGCCCGGGGAGCGCAGGCCGCACTGGCGTTAAACTCCCCCCACCCTCACCCACCACCACCACCACCACCACCACCACCACCCATGACACCCGCTTGTATTGAGCCTAACTTTTGTAACCAGCGGTGTGTGTGTTTGTACACTGAAGGCCACGTCGTCCTATGACGACAGGTAGGTTTACCAGACACGGTTAGCCTGCTGTGTGTTTATTAGCCAACGGACGTTGTTTAGCTTCGGTGGCTAGCGATGTTTTTAAAACAGTCGTCTAGAGCTAGGTAGCTACCTAGCTAGCTAGCTGGACGACTAGTACAGACGTTGGCTGGCTAGCTAGCTAGCTGGTTAGTTCAGCCAGCTAGTTAGCCGTGGCTAGTGTCGGTAGGTTTGTAGAGAGGCGGGCTGGTTGGCGGTTATGGGCTGCGGAGGCTAACCAGGTTAGCTTAGTGGTGCCCCCCCCCCCCCCGTAAGCCGTAGTGGTTGGGGTTGTGGAGGTTTTTTAGCTAGGGCGGGTTAGCTCTGGCTGCTAGTCGGTTATGGAAGCTAGTTGGTTAGCTTAGCGGTAGCTAGCTATTTTTTTTTGGGGGGGGGGGGGGGGATGTCGCTGACAACTTCCACCCGCGTCAGTAAGTTGTCGTATGCCGGCTTTTTTGGCAGCATTGTGACCTAAATGTGCGGTTTAAAAAGTGTTGATCGGTACCAATGTGAATTATGGCGGATGAGTACAATCGCCTCACACAAGTTGTTACTACGTGTACAATTCAGATTTCCTTCAGTGCCACTTGAAACAAAAGCTACTCATTCGTATTTAGCTGATTTTCCATCGTTCATACCATTGATTGTACCCATTAAAACGAGATATCTGCATGTAAATCCATAGGAATATTAGTTATGATAGGTTAGATGTCACCAGGGGCCAATGGCTGATGGATTGGACCATTTGGCAGGTAAAAGACAATACTAAAAGTTAATTTTGGACACTGGATGTAACCCTTCCTTTTAGTTTGCATTAGTGTTTTGTATGGACTTTACAACAACTTGGATAAGTGCTTTGCTGATAGTCAATGTTGATAATGTCTTTCTGACGTTTTGGGGGGAGGAAATACAAATGATAACCTTTGCCGTGCCATTTGTTTGTTCGTTGGTCATGTCTTGACAAAGACACGATGAACTTTGGCAGATTATTTAAACGTGGGTGGGGGAAACATTTGCTGTATTTTACTTCCTAGTGTCAATAGTCTCACTGCAAACAGGCCTCCCCTGTTTCCTCATCAGGTGACCTCACAACAGAAGATACCGGCATATTAGGGTGGTTAATTCTCACTCAACATTACACCAAGAGGCTATCACCAGCTAATGTAAACATACAGGGTCATGTGGATCCTGCATCCTGGAGTTGAGCGTCTTCACGCAATATTGCACGGGTGCTGTGCTAATATGTACGATTACCGTGAAGCAGAATCGTGACTTTGTGTATATTTTTCAAAAGATGATATGACACAGCAATACATTGAGAGAGTGGGTTACACTAGAGACGCCAAGTCACCACTTGCCTGCTACGCACCACTTTCTCATATCAGATTTCATTATTTCACAGCGGGTTCTTACTCAGTGACCAGTCAGTGAGACAAGGCCCGCAAACTTTTTGTTTTTGTTTCTGATGCGTGCATTGTGTGAAAAGTGCTGCCTAGACGCCCTACGCACGGCCTACAATGGAGGCAGGTGGCTGATGCCCATTCATGTCAAGCAGTCGTGGGAGGGGGTGCGGTCTGGACCACTACTTCCTGTCTGGACTTCCCTTTAATAGGGGACTCTCGGCAGGCTCCGCCTCTTCCGTGTTCTGGACACGGGCCATGGTATTTTTAGCTGTCCTCTCTTGGCACCGTCTCTAACCTACTCTATACTCCTGTGTGCGTCTACCTCCCTGGCACTATCGCGCTCAACTCTCCCTTGCGCTCTCTTTGCCAATTACTGGACTCATGTCATGGTGTCACAGACCCATCGGTCTGGTCCTCCTAACCCCATCAATAGCAACAGCAATAGAGATCCGGGGGGGGGGGGAGTGTCTTCATGTTTTGGGTGCGGAGTCGGACACACTGATATGAATGCAGGTGGTTTCCTGTCAGATATATCCTCAACATAAGGAAGGAACGAACCGCCACTGAAAACCTTGTCTTTTTGGTGTAGAAATGTCTAGGGCTGAAGGATTCTTTTGATACATTTGTTTGATTGGCTGACGAGAATCACAATTTCATTGCTTAGGCCAGAAATCTAGAAATGGTTTGAGACTATATTAAACCCATTTTTTGAGGCTGCAGGATAAATGGTCTATTCTATTTTCTGTCTATGTAGTGTTTGCTGGTTTGTCGTGTCAGACTCGGTGGAAACAGATAATGGTGTGTGTGTGTGTGTGTGTGTGTGTGTGTGTGTGTGTGTGTGTGTGTGTGTGTGTGTGTGTGTGTGTGTGTGTGTGTGTGTGTGTGTGTGTGTGTGTGTGTGTGTGTGTGTGTGACAGACAGACTAGAAACCGTATTGGGTGGGCATACACTGGGAAGTGGGAGTTTTCAATACATGGTTTAACAGCCATGTTGGACTGTACATTTTTTGCTCATTTGTCAAAGTTTTTGCCCTTTGCTTCAACACTGTTAAGCATTGTTATTGTAGCAATATTATACTTATGGTGACCATCAAATTGCTCTACAGGCAGCTCGATTCTAACAAAGTCCTGTTGAATTCTGTTCAACACATCTAAACTTACTTGGCCAAAAGCTTTGATGACTAAATGTTACACCCTAACAACGAGTACATCTGCATTTTAGCCACCAAGAATTGGCCTCTGCACAGAACTGTTTTCTGCTCATTGTCTAAAAGCCTGCCCATGGCATGTGATATATGAAATCAGTTTATATGCCACTATTCTTCTCAATTACAACATGCAGATTGCCCTGAGAGACTGTTACATCTGTATAGGTGGCCAGTTACTCACTGCTTTGCTTGTTGGGTGACCAGCACTGACACGGCTCTGTACTGTACTGCTCTGCAGCTAGCTGCTAGTGCTAGCCTAGGATCGTAGCCTTTTGAATCCTACATCTCGTCACTTTGGCCAACTTCACTTAAGTTGTAACTTTTTTTCATGGGCCTTTGTTGACAACTATTAAAAAGAAACTACCTTTTTAACTGGCTCGTCTAATTCGCCTTGCTAATGTGTTAATGCCTTAGGCTAGCCTAGCATACTTGCTTATTGTGTGTGTGTGTTGTTGTCTTGTTTGTTGTGGCTTCAAATTGGTGGTTAATGCCACAATTAACTTTAATAATGGTCAATCCAATAATTATAATTTAAGAGCAGAGTTGCAGTCCTGTCTAGAAAACGGAGTCATATCTCAACCTTGTTTCCACTGCTCAATTCTTTGTTTACTCAGCGCAACCAAATTGCCCTTAGTCATGTTCAGAAGGGAAGGATATGACTGACCTTTTTTGTGTAATGCCTGACGACTCTCACGGCATACTTTATCACACACTTACACAAACGTGTATCGTGGCACGTGGCATCCCCACTGTCTTATTATCTAGAGTTTTTTTTAAAGCAAAAGTAGGGATGGCATTCGACGCTGTCACTAACCACTTGGGATATTACAAAGCAATACAAGTCAATAAAAAGGCAGTGCCTGGTTCTAATTGTTGACCTGAAATGCTCTTTTTACCTCTGGCCCTACCCCCAAATCTTCCTTCTGCTCCTTTTCTGAGTAGGCACATTTACACACACTCCCCTATACCAACCTGACTATTATATTATTACCATTTATTTATTACAGTAGTTTTAAATGGTGCCAGTTAACAGAGGATCAAATAACCAGACAACATGAAAAAATAATTTACTCAATAACTTTTCAAAGTAAATATCAGTGTGAATGTAAATGCAATTGTTGGTTTTGATTTTCCAGGGTTTCCCACAGCCGTCTATAGGCGAGGCGCAGTGCCTCCGCTAAATGACCGACAAACAAATTAACTTTTCACAATATGACTGCGCTCCCGCCTTTTAGGCGGGATTGGTTCTCTGATTGGTTTGGGGAATCCCTCTTGCCTGTCAATCACATGTAGCTAAGCTCCACTACAGATGCGCAAATTGCAACACTTCTCAATGGCAGAGAAACTTAGCGAGGGAGGGAGTGTTTTTTAGGGGTGTTTATTTACGAAACGTTGCTCTCTTTCCAACTCTCAAATCTTTCCTGCAGCAGCCTCTATAACCTGCTTGATTTGGTTATTATAATGCACATGTTTTGTTTTTTTTAAACCCTCGATTGTTTGACTGAGAGGATTTAAGTCGACTATTCGCTATCCGCACGCTATTGCCTGCCTCTTCTCAGAAGAACTTCCCCCTCTGCTAAACCCTTTTTTTTGTAGGAAACCCTGTCCTCCATAGCCATTAGTTGTTCGCTGATTGGTTTAAAGCATACTTGACCTAAGACAAGATACAAATGTATGGTTATGCTGTCTCATATAATGCAAGTGCATAGCCCCTTATCCAAAATTTCCAAAAGAAAAAACAGAAAAAAAGGAAACAAAAACATCAAAACGGCATTTTTACACATTTTTTTAATTTGTATCTGTGTTTTTTAATTTTATACTTCTCGTGGTCAACAAGGTCTGAATGCCTGAAAGGGAATGAAATGCAAGTTTAACGGCCGTTCAGGAATTGTCAGAGGAAAAATAGCAGTTTGTGTTCTTTCTCTGGATGTCTGTACCATCTCAAATGAGATATGCCCTCTGCTGTGAAAACTAAGATATGGAGTCCATCAGCGTTTTGCTGAGTAACCAAACACTACTCAGTCAGCACTAATGCAAAGCACAGCAAAAAAACAGCACTAACCCAGATTTTACTGTTCCAGTTTTTGTTTGGTTGAACGGGTGCAAAATGATGTCATTTTACCTGCCATTAAATGTGACTGGCTGCAATTAACGATTATTTTCATATTTTCATAGGCAAATTCCATCACAAGTTACCATAGTCAAAAGTCTCATATTTGCTTGGTTGCTTGACAAGCGGCCAAGAAAAAATTAAGTATTAATTTTATAATGATCCATGAAACCAAATTTCAATTTCTAAAGCATCAAGCTGCAAATGTTTGCTATTTGTACTTTATAAATCACCTAAACGATCAATTGATTATAAAAGTTTGATTTGATACATTTTCTGTAGATCGACTAATCGATTAATTGACCAATCATTGCAGCTCCACATGTGACATCACTGGCCAATTGGCAGCAAAAACCAAGTGTGAGAAGTTGGGTTTGATCACAGTCGGTGTGCGGCCACTGTGTTTTCGATACGATTGCTGTCGAAGTGACTGTATTGATGCCAGAGCTGTCTTAAAGGCACAATATAGCGAATGCGTGAACATGTTATAAAACGCTTCATCCTCCTCTCTCTCTCCCTCTTCCTCAATATTTCCCTTCAGCTGAGCTCCGAACCTCCCGCCTGAGCCACCCAACACCCCTCCTCACCCTCCACTGTGAAAGAATCCGACCTCAGCCTACCCCACTTCGTATCCCGATCGGCGGACTCGCCCTCCCCCCAACCGACCACCCACCCACCCACCACCCACCCCACCCCCAGCAGAGAGCCTCGGCCCCCCCCGCCCCCACCCACCCCCTCCCCACGCCGCAGGATGTCGAGCAGCCCGGAGATGAAGGAGGACTGCCATGACATGGAGTGCCCGCTGTGCATGGAGGCGCTGGAGATTGACGACGTCAACTTCTTCCCCTGCACCTGCGGCTACCAGATCTGCCGCTTCTGCTGGCACCGCATCCGCACCGACGAGAACGGCCTCTGTCCCGCCTGCAGGAAGGTAGGGAGAAGGCCCTGGCGGTCTTGTCATGGACTGCATAAGATGAGCTTGGGGTCGGGGCGGGGGTGAGCTATAGCTAGGGTTGTGAGAGTAGTTACTCTTGGAAAGTAAATGACTTGACAACGGAAGACTTGACACTTGGCTAAGATCTGCTTTTAGCAATGGTTAGCTTGAGTTAGCGCGTTCTTAACGTGGGCAGGAGATGTGATGTACTTGGCTAATGGCTCATTGGGATAATTGGCACAGATCGGCTCCCCTTGCGCTTACCTAATGCCACGTGCTATTCGTGTCCAATTGAGTTAGCCGTTGCCCATAACGGGATTTTTTGTGAGAGTATACACATGCATGGTGGTTCAGATTCAATGTTCACTTTGTTCTGACTGTCAGTATGCACATCTGTCTCTATTTACACACCCATTTCTCCATCTATCAAATATTTGGTGTTCTTACTTTATAAATGAACCAATCAGCAAAATTATAGTCTTATACTTTGTCAGACACACATCGCTCTATTGCTCCATATCGATACACACAACACTATAGGGCTTGTACATCGCGATGTCACATCGCAATGACCACCGCCATTTTGGGAGCATTGGAATGTTAGGTAGTATGTTGGTAGTCAAGTTTTTTTGGTCATTGATTGTTTAGTATGAAGTGAGTATAATCATGTAATGATTTGCAGTGTTTCCCATACATTGATTTATTTGTGGCGGCCCGCCACAATATCAACATTGACCGCCACATATTGATTTTATTTTTTCTAACTATTTAAAATCGGTAAAATCTTAGAGCTGCGCGCAGCGCATCAGCCTCTCCCCCCGCTTTTGCTCTGTCTCGCTCTCTCTCGGACCCGTCTGTGAATAGCCCCTCCTCCTCTCCCTCCTTCTTGCGTATGAACACTCAATGTTCAAACACAAGAAGGATGGTTTTTCCTGAAAGTCTGTGATTTATGCGAAAAAACGCAGAAAATCAAACCTATTCTGAAAACTTTAATGACGGACGAAAGTTTCGGAGTCGGTGTGTAAACGTGATGACGAAAAATACGGACTTGGTGTGCAAAGGCTTAATGTAGGGTGACCAGACGTCCTCTTTTGCCCGGACATGTCCTCTTTTTGAGAACATAGCCTTTTCTGTGAGCTTTTAATTGGTCAGTCTGCACCTCAGTAGCGCGAGCAGCTTCCTTGTTTATCAAAGAGAGCGCATGTACCGGCGGCATCTCTGCAGCTACGCCGAAACATAAATGCAAGTTCACGGATGACTTTTTTTGAAATGTTTTATTTTTTTATTATTTTTTTAGGTTATTGTTTTATAGGGACAAACATTGAAAACGTTTACTTTAGGCCTGTATTTTCTGTGCGTTTGCACTTTGAGGCAGTGTTTTTTCTATTTTCTATGTTAGTGTTGTTAAGGGCCAATAAAGCTCATTTTCATATCTAGTCACCATGTGGACACATTTGTATGTGAACATGTGATACACTACGCCCCCTCCGGGGAGGTTACCACCACAAATAGAATCTGATTCTGTGGGAAACACTGATTTGTCATTATGGGGAGACATTGTTGTGTTTGAAACTGCCACAGCGTTTCTCATGCAAGACAAAGTTTTGGTTAGCCTAGGTTACGTATGTTGGTTTTGGATGTTGCAGTACTACAACGCCAACAAAAACTCATGTACAAGCCCTATAACAGCTCTTCTCTCTCTGCTCTGCTAGCCCTACCCGGAGGACCCCGCAGTCTACAAGCCCCTCTCCCAGGAGGAGCTGCAGAAGATCAAGAGCGAGAAGAAGCAGCGGCAGAGCGAGAAGCGCCAGAAGGTGACGGAGAACCGCAAGCACCTGGCCAGTGTGCGCGTGGTCCAACGCAACCTCGTCTTCGTTGTGGGGCTGTCCCAGAGGCTAGCTGAACCAGAGGTGAGGGAGGGAGCGAGGGAGGGAGTTATTTCCATAAACAATGCACATCACATTTCAGTTAGTCTTTCCGAATTTTTTTTTACTCAGCAGCATCATTGCTATACTGGGAGGGTTAAGGTTATATGCTACTTTTGATGTAGTGTACTTCTTGTATGCATTTAATGTGAATAAAATAAACGTTCTGTTTAAAAAATATATACATAATAAATTTGGTCATTAAAAAAATCGACGAAAAAAACCCACGATACTTTACCCCACCCTATTGCCTACTGGAGTAACGTTAGACTATGTCCAAAAGTGCTGCATTGGTAAAAGTGTTGCGAGACATTGGAAGAGTCGCGGTTGATGCATCTAGTCTATGACCACACTGATAATCATTTAAAACACCCGGTAGAATGTCGAAGCCTGTGCAAAAAAACGAATGGCTCGGTCTAAGCAATCGAAAGATCGGTCTTTGTGTGCGCACTGTGTATGTAATCTAAAAATCTATTCTCCCGTGTTGCCATAAAGGTTCTCAAGAGGCCAGAGTATTTCGGCAAGTTCGGGAAAATCCACAAAGTGGTCATCAACAACAGCACGTCGTACGCCGGCTCACAGGTGAGATGCGTCGCCGTACTCGTCAACGTCCGCCAAACCGGCTTCTGTCCGTCCCTCTTGTTTGATCTCTCTTACCGTCTTTCTCTGCTGCCATCTCCTGTGTTCCCCAGGGCCCTAGCGCCAGCGCATATGTGACATACATCCGCTCCGACGACGCCCTCAGAGCGATACAGTCTGTGAACAATGTCGTCGTCGATGGCAGGACACTTAAGGTAAGGCTCTGAGCGATGACAATGCCTAATGCTAAAATACAATGCTAAGCAATCATGATGGTGCTTCAATCAGTTTTATTCTCTCTCTAATTCTTATTTTTGTTTGATTATATTGACACAAATCTGATTCCATAATGGCGCTCGCCAACCGAAGAAATATTATCGCCTTCAATGATGTTATTGTGACCATCAGCTAAATAGAACAACATAATAAGATCGACAGGCGCCAGCATTGGCCGGTTTCTTCTGTGTGATTTAGTCTTTTAGTTGCAGGGTAGCAGTATCGCAGGTCCTCCGGCCACGGCAGAGTGGCTGGTTCTATCCCCAGTTCCTTCTAGCTAAATGTATTGAGTTGTACTATAATTGTAATAATTAACCAAACAGATATGAAGGAGTTTTATAGGAGTTTAATTTAATTCCCTTCGCCAGGGCTTGGAGTCTCTGACAGAAATGCACCACAATCTCACTGTTCTTTCTTTGTTTGCTTTACTTTATCTTGCCAGGCTTCTTTAGGGACGACTAAGTACTGCAGTTACTTTTTGAAGAGCATGCAGTGCCCCAAGCCGGACTGCATGTATCTCCACGAGCTGGGCGACGAGGCTGCTAGCTTTACAAAGGAGGAGATGCAGGTACACTGGTGTAGATGGTGGTGGAGATGATTGTCTTGGTCTTTAGGTTGCATTGCCATGGGGTACCCCCTTAAATGTAACTCCTTTAAAATAACAAGATTAGTCGTGCAGGACTGCAACGATTAGTCGATTAATCGATTAGCCGCTGACGGATAATAAATCGAATACATTTTTTATAATCGATTAATCTTTTAGGTCATTTATCACGTACAAACACTGAGCATTTGCTGCTTGATGTTTCAGCAATTCAAATGTTTGGTTCATGGATCATTATAAAATGAATACTTTAGTTTTTCTTGGCTGCTTGTCAGATAAAGCAAGCTAATTTAAGACCTCGCTTTGGACTCTGGTAACTTATGATGATAGTGGCTACCCCGGATCCTTTCAACTGCCAGCTGGAAGGTTCCGGGTTGGACTCCCCCGTGTCTAGAGGCAAGATGTCCAACCCCCGCTTGCTCCTTCATGTCTTGTATCTGAATTCACTGGAAGCATAAAAAGCATTCACTGGAAGATAAAAGCATCGGCTAAATGAGAAAATGGTAATGGATTATTTGCGGCTGCCTTTAAAAATACAACAAATCAGGACCGTTTTCAAATATACTTCTTAAAAACAAAGTGAACACTGACTAGTTTCAAGGTATTTGCTTGCTTTCTGTATGCATTATATTGATATACTTGAATGTACATTACATCTGTTACTATGTCTTTCATAGCCATCCCCCTTTGTCACGCTTGGTGCCATAAGAAGGCATGTATTCTTCTGTGACACTATCCATACAAGCCTCCATGTTTGTTTTGCAGGCGGGGAAGCATCAGGAGTATGAACAGAAGTTACTACATGACCTCTTCAAAAACACCTCCACTTTCCCCCAGACTGCCATTGCGGGAGGCGAGAAAACGAAGAGCAAATCTGTCTCCTTACAGAGGTACCCACTGCCTTCCCCTATTCTCTTATCATCTGCTCTTTTTAGATCATTTTTATTTCAGTTAAATTAAATTCTTTGAGGGTCAATCAAACCGAAAAGGCTATCCTCTGCCCTCAAGATCTCTTATTTTACTTTCATTGAATTTTTATCTCCTTTTTTATTAAATTCTCATTACTGTCTGAATTTCCCATCTGGGATTACTTAAGTCTTATCTTCTCTCCTTATTTGGAATGGTGCTTTCTCTCTCTCTCCCTCTCTCTTGCTTTCTCCCTGTTTCTCTCCCCCCTCTCTAGGTCCAACAGCACCAACAACACAGAAATGTGGCCCTCCCTGCAGCCCTCAGACCAGATGGCCGGCGGCCTCTTGTCTTCAGAACCGGGGAAGAGCCCCTCGCCGGACAGCAGCTCGGACTCTGATCACATGACCCCCGAGGAGGGCCTCGACTCGGACCTGGGCCTTGCCGCCTCTTTCGCTGGCCTCTCGTCTCACTTCTCCCCCAGCTGCGACCGTGCCAGGTACAACACCGCCGCTTACGTCTCACATTGACTTGACTTGTGCTTAATTAAACAGGGTTCCTACGCAGTATGTAAAAGTGTGGAATTTAATTTGAGTCTTTCTACGTCTGAAGTACGGAAAACAAATGATTTAGTTATCAGAAAAGTAAACAGACTCTTTTCTGCATAAGGAAACCATACCTTTTATGGCTGCTTTCATCATCGTTTCCATGGACACAGTGAATAAACAAGGCTGCACAGAGGCTGTGAAAATTAAATTAAGTTTTTTCAACAAATTTTCTGTTCTTATTTATAAAAGAGACAAACAATATGGACAATTAAGTAATTGGAATCTCTTCGTTATCTCCTTGAAGACATAAACTAATGACTTAATGAAATAACATACACAAATGTATTTTACATTTGTATTTTATCCCTTACATTTGTATTTTATCCCTGCAGTCCCAGTGACAAACTGCCAGACATCATCAGTATCAGCAACACTGATACCTCACAACTGGTAAGATCCACTTTAATGGAGTACTTATTTTTATGCAAAAAGGCTCCAAGGACCCTCTTCACAGGTCGTCAATAGAAGGATAATGGAACTTCCTGTTCCTGTCATTGTAACATTAGGTCGATTTTATTTATGTCTGTCACAGAATCAGCATGGTCTGCCATACCTAAATGGAACGGACCCATACCTAATGTTATGCGCTACACCTGTGTCTTTCCTACTGTGAAAAGGGTCCATGTGGCAGTCGACTTGAAATAGCTTCATCTTCATCGCCTCTCACATATTTACCCTCCATGCCTCCTCCAGCTCACTTGCAGTGACTCTCCGTCGCCCCCACCTGGCCTGAGCAAACACAACCTGGTGATGCCCATCAGCGTTAGTGGTCTCACGGTGCGCTCCCCCTTCGAGGGCTCCTCCGCAGAGTCCCAGTCGCTGTTCTCGGACAACAGCAACTTCAGGCACCCCAACCCCGTGCCCAGCAACATGCCAGGCCTGTCTGGCTCCCCGCAGAACAGCGCCGAGTGGCCCACGGCTCCCGAACCACAGAGCCTCTTCGCCTCAGGTGTGTGTGTGTGTGTGTGTGTGTGTGTGTGTGTGTGTGTGTGTGTGTGTGTGTGTGTGTGTGTGTGTGTGTGTGTGTGTGTGTGTGTGTGTGTGTGTGTGTGTGTGTGTGTGTGTGTGAGAGAGAATGTTGACCTGTCTCAACCTCAGTTGACAGATATGGGATATCGGTATTGTAAAGGTGAGCGGGTAAAACCAAAAAATAAGTTACTTTGCATCACATAGCATCCTAAAAACTTAACGCTGGTGGCCTGAGTTTAAGTGACAATTCTCAGTTTTATCTAAAGGGTCCCTATTTTAACACCAGGTGTGAGTGTGATGAGCCAATACAAGCAGTTTCAAAATCTGGGTGGACACTCCCACTTGGGATCTCACTAGAGGTTGACATCACAAGTGAGAGTGTCTACCCAGATGTATGATGACTAGTTCAGTCTACCGGCATAACCAGTGTACCAACTGATAGGCCTATCTATCTACAGCTAATCGCACTCACACTTGGTGGTGAAATAGGGGCCCTTTTAGACGTTTTGACTCCTCTGTCCCCAGACACCATGCCGGTGTCGTCATCCACAGACTGGCAGGCGGCCTTTGGCTTCGGCTCGTCCACACAACCCCACCAGCAGAGCCAGCAGCAGCAGCAGCAACAGCAGGAGGATGAGCTGGGCTTTGACCCCTTCGACGTGACCCGCCAGGCCTTGGCCGACCTCATCGAGAAGGAGCTGTCTCTGCAGGGCAGCCCCCCGCCCCTCTCCCCAGGCCCATTCTCCCGCAGCTCCGTGCACGGCCCTGCCGCCGCCGCCGCCGCTGCTGCTGCCACCACCGGTGTTCCCTCGTCAATACCTGCCAAGGGGGGCTTCGGCACGGGACCCCCGGGGATGCTGCCGTCCCCCAACAACCACTTCCCCATGGGCCTGCAGCACCGCTACTCCCAGATGCACCACCACCTCCAACACCACCACCACCACCACCACCAGCAGCAGCAGCAGCAGCAGCAGTCCCACCTCCACCGTGCCGGGTACAGCTCCTTCAGCTTCCCGGTCGGCCACCACCACCTCCCCTCACCTCCCTCGTCTTCGTCCCCTTCCTCCTCTTCATCATCGTCCTGCTCCTCGTCCTCCTCCTGCTCCAACAACATCTCGAGTTCTCCCGGGCCGGCCTCTCGTCAGCCCTGGTTGGCCGGTGGTGGTCTTGGCGGTGGTGGGGGCGGGACTATGCCAGGTGGCGTTGCACGCAATCACTTTGCACACATGAACCACGCGGTCGGCATGGCGATAGCATCCTCGGCCTTGGAGAGCAGCTTCTTGGACTTAACGACGCCTCGTCAGCACAGCACAGGCCTCGGAGGCATCGCCATCACGGGTAAGAAACCATTTATTAACCTGTAGCTTGGGAGTAGGGCTGAATGATACGGTAAAAAAATCATATTGCAATTACTTTGACGGATATTGCGATTGTGATATGATTCACTATTATGGGAATGATCATTTTTGTGCATCATGATTTTCATTTTCACTGAAAAAACTATCACTGCAGCACCACTTCATTTATATTGGTATATAAATTATTGGTTATAAATTTATATTTACACATTATACCCTTATCAAAAAATTGATTGATGCCCATGTTTATAGATTGTTTCCAAAAGTCCAAAATTGTTACACCCTAACTTCCTTAAGGGAAGGTATTTTAGGTATTTTTGAGGTAAGTCCAGCAAAGTAATCTATTCTAGACATGAATACGCTCAATGCTAATTTATTAGCCTGGTGGACTGTTGCTAAGCACATGGATGTGTCCAGCAGGTGGCAGCATATGACCTGCCATCATTATCACACACACACACACACACACACACACACACACACACACACACACACACACACACACACACACACACACACACACACACACACACACACACACAATCAGAATCAAGTTTATTGCAAGTAGGTTTGCACTTACAAGGAATTTGACTTGGTGTAACAAGTACACCGAGGCAGCCGGCCGCGGCGCCCCGATTGAGGAAAAATACAGCATAACATGAGGAGAGGGGAGGAGAAAAAAAAGCAACCCCCAGACTATGCCCCTATGGGGGGAGTACAGTGTGGGAACAGGAAAAAACACCTCAGCAACAAAAGCACATACACTTTACAACATGAAACACATGACTTGCAACAGGGGAGGGGAGTGGGGGGTGGAGGTAATCCAGCCCAGGCAAGCAGCCATCCTCCTGCAGCCAGTGTCGGCGCCGGTCTCAGGCCCGCTTGTCAGACTGGGGGTCCAAAGCGGCGAAGGCATGGGATGGGGGTAGTAGGGGGGTGAGTGCGTTGAGAGACCAGTTGATCAATTCCATGACTTTTAGTTTGGAGAGCAGTGCAGAGAGAGTCTCTTGAGTGTAAAGTAGACAAGACCAGACAAGACGAGAGAGCAAAGCTGGGAAGATGAGGGGAAGGAGGGAGAGAAAAAATGCGACCGCCTTCGTCAAGAGCAAGAGGGATGAGGGACACTATCAGTCTGACAAAGATGAACCTTGGTCCTCATGTCTATGCTTTAACACAAGCACAACGACATGCCGTCCAGCATTCATTTCTATTTCTAAGAAATGTCTCGTAGCGCTCAATAACTACCAGTCTCAGTTTTTCGAAACTGTCTGTGGCCAATTGCTTGATCTTCTAAATAACGAGTTAAGAATACTTTTTCTAAAAAAAAACGAACAAAACTTAGAATTATTAGGATCTATTAAGGTTTTTTCTGCCGTGGCTTTGATTTAGTCAGTTCTCTCAATTGATCTCTAATTTGCTCCTGACATTGACATGATTTCAGTCAGTTTTTTTCTCGAATTGGGGCCAAAAAAAACCTTAAAAAACATGTATTTAATATGTCCATTAGTATTGTACCTAATTAATTTTAACAGCACAATGAGCAACTGGGTGTCATTAACCCCAACTATAGTTCCCAAAATTTGCATTGGGTGCCCAAAAACTCATGTCTGAATAAAGGTATTTCACTGCCCATCAAATGCCTGTTGCTATGCAGCTTGTGTTTGCTAGACATGATGCACGTCCCAACGTCCATATTTGGTCATGACCTTATATGGCTCAGAGATCAGGGAACATAATTAGCACTCTTGTTGTGGTGGATAGATACATTGTACATAACTAAGATGACAATGGCAAAGAAACCTCTTAACTCATTGGCTGCCAATGACGTCTATAGACGTCAATTATGTTTTTCAACGGGGCTGACTGGGGAGCGATCTAGAGGACCTTGTCACAAAAAAGAGAGATGAGTAACACAAAAAGCTTGTTTTCTCCATTTTTGGTCAAAAACAGGTGTTTTTGGTGAAACCAACGTGTGTTCTACTGCCGATTACTAAAGAACGGAAAAAGGTAGAAACAAACGGTTTGTTCCTGATTAAAGAAGAGAGTCTACTCTTTCTTTTGATAGTTTCGGTGTTTACATAGTCATAGAACTCACTGTTAAGTGGGTCTTAGGAAATCAGTCAAAATGCTGTAAAACGCTTGGCAGTATGGGGCTCTCTGCACTGAAAATGGCTGGCAGCCAATGAGTTAATAATGGTCCTATAGTTTCTGTGTTTACGCGATCAGATGAGGCATACCGGGTTGTGAAAATGTTTCACATCTGCTTGCCGGGCATCAGTAGCAAAAAGGTTGAGGAGCCCTGCTCTAACCCATGACGGTATTTTTTTTTAATTTAGCACACCCAGAGCAAGTCGGTGTTCACAAATGAATAAATGATTGTACATGTTCATGCAAATGGGTAATTTAGGCATTTTATGCAATGTTGCGCATGTACCACATGATTGTGTTCCAGACAGTCGCCCCTACTCTCCCAGAGGGGTCTGTCATGCGTCGCATTCATCGCTCACGCAAAACTATCCAGAGTTTCTTAACTACGACTGCCTGGCCTTTTGAATCCTCTGTACGCCCTTTTTTAATGATCCAATATTTAACTGCCTTGCATAACATGATTGACCATATGACTTCACATTCAAGAAGTGGGCGTGCAATAAGTGGATATTAATAAACACGCTATTAAACCTGTCGTAGTTAATCCTGGATGTGGCGTTGGAAAAGCACCGTTGCTTAAGACCTTGCGTGTGTGTTAGTGTGCTATTGCCGCCCTTTAAAGCGCTGACAGCCGCGTCTCTGGTTTATAATTGGGCGAACATTAGCCAGATGACGCTTTAATGTAGCAACCCTTCAGCCTACTTATCTGCTTCTTGACAATTAACAGTTAACTAATTAAGCCCCCCCCCCCACCCCCCTTTTTGTTTGAAAACTTAGCCTTTATCTGGGTGGTTTTGAAGTGTGCCACACAGGACCATATTTTGGTCCCGTGTAGTATTTCCTACCCAACACAATGCAAAATGCTTTACTGGAGGTGCACATTACCCATTTATTTAACATCTTTTAGGTTCTCTGTATTGTAGTTTGTATGGTATTGGCAAATCGAAGACTTCTATAGCTCGCAGTTTGTAGTTTGATTGAAAAGTCCTTGACACTTATCCTTCACAGAACCATATGTGCCTCATGTCTGTTGTAGTGTCGGTTGTATTATTTAACACGAGCCCTGCAGCAGGTAAAAGCAGGTAGTTTAAAACTGTACTTTTTTTTCTCCATTGTGCCCAGCTAGTCATGCATATTTCAAGAGACGCCTGCTACCTACTCGTCTTGTATCACCTGTAAAGCAATCCCTTTTGCTGCTTACCCTACATACTTGAATCACAAATAAAACAATCCCTTCTGTCGTTTCTAAATGATACCCACAGTGGAGACCAAACCAAACCAACCAACCTAACCCTAACCCTAACCCCCCCCCCTCCCCCCCCCCCCCCCGGACCTCAGCTGTCATGGTCAAGCAGAGCTTGAGAGACTTGACAGTTTTGTCTGGTCTTCTTCTTATTGTCCTAAATGGACAAAAGTTAGCCAGATGAGTGGGTGTCATCTGGAGGGTAGCCTAGTGGGAGTTGCGTCTGGATGGATAGCTGTTCAGGGATAGCAGGACAGATGTTTTTTGGTTTGTTTTATCCATATATGTTTTTTTGGCAACCTTTTTTTTTTCTTCTTGCAACATCGGAAACGTCCCTCGCACAAATGCCAACTGCCTGCTTTTTAGCTTAAATGTGACACAGCAACTCTTGAACAGAAGATTTTGCCGACGACGAAGCGGCTATTTTCAGAGGTACTACCACATTTTACTCGACACTCTTTCCTCTGTTAATGTTATCACAAAAAGAAGTCCAGACATTTGCTTATTAAATAATTAACCAGCATACTTGGGCGAGTGAGGCATGAAATATCTTCTGCTGAAGTTTGTTTTTTATTTTTAAACTCGGGCTACATGAATACAATACCGTACATGAATTAAACATTGGGCGGTACTTGTTTTTCTGATGCTGTCACACAGGTGATTATGTTAATGCCGTCCATGCATCCTTCACTAGATGATTGAAACTGCAGGAAGTGGCTTGGTAGACTCTCGGGACCGGGATGTTTCTTTTTTGGACCAACAAACAAACACAATTTTACACATTTTTGGAACAGAATAACTATTAACGTAATTGGACGATATCACAATGTCAAACAGTTGTTGAATTGCAAGCTGGGCAGTCATTTATCATCAGAACTAGCTTGTAGATGTTTTTAATGACTTTTTTTACCATGGTATAGCCACCTATGTTAATGACACTGTTGACGGCCCTGCCAACTGTTATGTATTATTCACACGGCAATAATAATTCTGTTAAAAGCTCTCCCAACCGTAATGGGCATCTCGTCTGTAGTATCTCATTTGCAACCCTCATGGTAGTGGACATTAATGTCACATCACAGCCAATAACAGGCTACAGTGCCGTTATAATTGTAATAATGAATGATGAATGCATATTGAACAGGCTTTCAGCTCCAGATGATCACATATTTTCCTATTGGGACTTCATTTATGTCTCCTTAAATGAGCCACAATTGCCCTTTTGGATTTTCTGCCATGGTTGTGTGCTTGTTACATGCAACCTTGTCCGTTATGTAGACGTCCATTTTTTTGTATGCGAGGGGACCACACATTTGGTTCATGCAGTGCCCATTCCATAGCAAGGGCTCAACCTTGCAAGGTGAAGAAGCTAACCTATTTTACTTGCAACGCCTGTGAATAAAGTGAAGGTAGAGACGCATCGAGCTGTCACACTATTCACCACAAATTATACAAACCGATTTGACATCTAATTGAATAGCTGCTATAATGGTTCTGAATTCTCTTTCTCCAGATCCATTGTACCTGTAATTGTCTTGCCGTGGGCGCCAAAACCTATTATGGATCCTGGCCTCCTCAAGCTAAATGAAACGTCCTGGCCTTAAACTATACACATCCACTTGCATTGGTTTATAAAATGTTTTTAAAAACATCCCTGCATGTGATGTTTGTCTGTGGTTTTGTCCGTTGGCTCGCTGTGACATTGGACACGTGGTTACATTCGGTTAGGTAGAGGTGCAATGTTGTCATGATGAAACTGTAGTTATTGTCGATGTTCCTCGCCCATGTCACACCTCTCTGTCTCTGTGTCTCTCTCTCTCTCTCTCTCTCTCGCTCTCTCTCTCTCTCTCTCTCTCCTCTTTTTTTTTTTCTCCCACCCCCTCTCTCTCTGACATTTCCCTGCATGCAGAGACGCTCCCGTGTTTTATTCCATTCCAAGAGTAAAGCCTCATTTATAGTCTCCGTGCGCGAACCGGCATGAACCAAAAATGACGTCATTGCGGCCCTGGCGCACGGCTCATGCGCCGTTTTGTCACGTGTTACGTAATGCTTGGTTCGCGTTCACAGTTCACGCACGCCGACTATAAATTAGGTTTAAGGGCACCTTCGTGCCTCGTGTAAAAAAAACAAAAAAACAAAGTAATACATTTTTAAAAAAGGCAAATGCTCATGTTGACTTTGGCGCCGCACCCAAATAGATTGCTGTGTTGATGTTTAGAAATGCGGCCGCTCTCCCCTGCCAGTAGCCCACTCTCCCACCAGTAGCCCACTCTCCCACCAGTAGCCCACTCTGCTGCAGAGTATGACTGGGCTTGTGGTTGGCTTTATTGCAAGTGGCCCATTGTCCTGCAATTACCACCAGCAAATGTGGACGACAAACATTAATTTACGGTGTTGTAAGCAAGCCTGTTAAAATGGTTTTAATTTATTTTGTGTGAGCAGTAGATGGTTTTTTTTTCTTTTTCTAATCATTTCATTTATTTTAAGTGTTGCATTTTGCCGATCATGGGCCATCTTGATCAAATAACGCAGTGGTTCCCATTTAAAAAAAGGTACACTTTACAGTGAACCTGAACAGGGACAAAACAATGGCAAAGGCTGCTAGGTTATACGTGAGGGAGCAAATAAAATGTGTTTACACCACACAATCAAAAGGGCCACGCATCCTCCTGTGGAACTGCAGTGTGGCCTCCCTCCCCACCATGCACTTGTTTGGGTACACGGATATCAAATGGCCCCTTTGACTTCCCCCATTGAGTTGCAACCACCCTGGTGTGCTCTGTCAGCAGTATCATTTGTTTATTTCATTTGTTTTCATCTCACAAACAAGATGGACAGGTTGCACTGAAACCACAAGACCAAAAACGCAACCCACCCCACAAAGCAAACAAAGCACAAAAATAGTGTGAATAATAATATTTGCTACACCTGCAATATGATCAGAAATTGTTCCAAAACCAAACCAAATCTCAAACCCGATTTTCTAGCAATCATGCACTACTATATTGTCAGAGTGAAAACCTCCCGTGTCTCCACACAGAACACAACGGGTCAGACGAGGGCCTCAACGTGAAGGAGTGGCAGGACGGCTTGCGGGCGCTCTTGCCCAACATCAACATCAACTTCGGTGGCCTGCCCAACTCCTCACCCTCCTCCTCCTCGTCCTCTTCCTCCTCTTCCTCCTCCTCCTCCCTGAACGGCGTCAGCCACAGTGCGGGGCCTCCCCCCGCCCTGGGCTTCGGAGTCGGGACGACCAGCTGCTGGGAGAATACGGCCAGCTGGATGGACCCAGCCATCATCACAGGTAAGTCTAGGAACAACACTTAGTTTCTATAGGGCTAAACGCAAAACATTTTCATTAGCCTAGGCTATGGTATATTTATGTTGCTTTAGGATTTTACAGTAACAACTCTCTTGAGTCCTCTCAATATGGCGGCGTATTGCCAACAAATACTCCCATAATGCATTCTGATGTACAAGCCTTACCGTACTTACCGTCCTGTAGGCATCTGCTAGCAAGATGCCGAACCCCCTACCTGCTCCTGAATGACACATATCTGAATCGCTGAGTCACTTTGGATAAGACCATCTGCTAAAAATTATTAAATGACCCCCCCCCCCCCCCCCCCCCCCTTCCTCCATTGCTGGCATGTATACCCCCGCTGCCCTTCTCTACCATTGGAATGACACTTGCACTACAAATGAAATGCATATGTTTATTATACAGTGTTTGTGTTAACAGTGTGCCAGCATGGTCGTTTTTTCACCTCGCCAATGTTTAATCCACTTGCGTACTTAGCCAGCCCCACAAGTATAACCGATAACTGTATGCATAATTCATCTTCTCTCGTAGGTTGTATATACTGTAGTTTGGAAACAGATTTATTGGCTAAATACTCCTAGTGGCTAATAATCGTAGCTTCTTCTCTAAACGAGGATACGCCTTGTGCTAAAAGCCACGTGGCGCTCACACCAGCGGGGGGGCTGAAGCTTGATATTACCTCAAGGAGAGGCATAGATTAAAAACCATTCATGCAGCACTTCGCTGTTTGCCATCGATACCCAGTAACCGGTTGACTCATCAGCGATGTTCGTCATGGCAACACAATGTTCCTCCTCCTCGCTGTGATGAAAGAAAGTGTTGTTGTGCGACGAGGACTCAGACGTTAGAATGCCCTATTCAAGTTGATTTTCCTGCGTGTAAGTAGTATTAAAACGGTGGATCGTCTCCTTGTGAGTTTCTTTTACCACACGCCAATGGCAACTTTTCATAGTGGCCTCAGTTTAGTTTTTCCTTTTCAATGGCAGGGTTGCCCACAGCCATCTATAGGCGAGACGCAGAACCCCCCCACGACCGCAGCGCCCCCCCCCACGACGCCTCTACAAACAAATGAACTTTGCACAATGTGACGACAGTGTGACGACAATGTTCACATCCGTTCATGTCGGCATCTGCATTCAATTTGGCAGAAAATATAGGCTACCATTAGCCTTATATAATATACTATAGTATAGGCTAATATAACAGACCGTAATTCATATGATTCAACTATGAAATACATCTGAGCATTAGTAAAGCATTAGTTCTTTTTTTTTTGGGTTAATTTGTAAGCCTTAATGTAATTGATGTAGGCTGATAAAAAGG
Source organism: Merluccius polli (assembly GCA_030340625.1). NCBI lineage: Eukaryota > Metazoa > Chordata > Actinopteri > Gadiformes > Merlucciidae > Merluccius > Merluccius polli. The sequence goes on from JAOPHQ010004003.1 coordinate 175,693, forward strand.
TATATGCCTATATGATCTAAGAGCTATTATTTGAGTGTAATTTATTAAAAATGGCATAGTCATCCGTCAGGCAGGCCTTTTAGTGAGTGAAATGTGAGAATAACTGTTTCTAGTTGACTGCTGTATGAGACAATTTTGCTTTTAGACCCCTCCCACCTAATTTCTGACCAATCACGGCATCTCTTCTTTGGTTTGGGAAATCCATCTTGCCTGTGAATCACATATAGCCAAGATCCATCCGTGAACACTTTGCAATGGCAGAGAAACTGGGGTGTTTATTTTCAAAACCTTGCTGTCTTCTGCTCTCTTTCCAACTCTCAAATCTTGCCTACAGCAGCCTTTACAACCTGCTTGATTTGGTTATTATAATGCACATGTTTTTTTTTTGTTTTTTTTAAACTCACCATTGTTTGACTTGGAGTATGTGAGTATTGAATTTGAGTGTACAGCCCACGCTGCTGCTTGCCTCTTTCTCGAAAGCACTTCCCCCTCCGCTAAACTTTTTTTGTGGGAAACCCCTGAATGGGACAATCCAAGAGCCTTTTCTGTTGACGCATGGCGGACAAAAGTACGAGAACCATTGGTCCCCAAACGTAGGACATTGTATTGCTCAAACCACAACTGAGGAAGGTTGCAAACCAGCCGTTTTCCTTATCAATGAATGAAAAACGATGATGTGGGTTGTGGGCCATAAAAGGATGCACATCCCCGAATGCTGTTTAAGCAGAATTTGTGACCAGGGTCTTTATGGCCGGCCAAGGAGAAACCTTGGCCTCGCCCACAGTGCGCACAAATAAAGAGTCCACACCGCACACGTCTTCCTGGGCAGGGCAGGGGAGACGCTGCCTTGAGGGAGGTTAAAGTATGTCCTCCGTGAAAGCCTCTTGGAACAGACCCTAATGGAGTAGAACATGGACGCCATTCATCACGCTTTCCAGACACTAAGGCCAAGTGCTGCGCAAAGAGTGAACCTCGAACACACTCTGGCACACGCACGCACTCACTCATTCATTCACTCACCCACTCACTCACTCGCACACTCATTTACGCACTCACTCGCACATTCTTTCACACACATCCATTCACTCACTCACTTGCTCACATTCACTCGCACGCACACATTCACTCACTCACTCGCACATTTATTCACTCACTTACATTTACTGACGTGTTCATTCACTCACACACGCACACTCATTCACACACTCGCACACATTTCACTCGCACACATCCACTCACTCACATTCACGCATACGCATTCAGTCACCCACCCACGCACGCACACATTCAATCACTCAAGCACACACCCATTCACTCACTTGATGCACATTCATTCACTCACACATTCACTCACTCACACACACACACACACACACACACACACACACACACACACACACACACACACACACACACACACACACACACACACACACAAACGGTGATGTCAGCAATTCCAAGTGTACTCATCAGCTCGCCTGCAGCATTCAGGGGTCATGTGTCTCCCTCAGGGTCACCGTTGTACTCTACCTCCTCTAGCTCCTCTTCCTCCTCTGTGGCCAGGGAGACGACGCACAGCAACCCCCTCGCCAGCACCGCCCTCGCCAGCGCCGCCACCCCTCTGTCCATGCCTTCGGTTTCAATACCGGCGGCCCACATTAATCTTCCTGGCGGGCCCTGACTGGAGAGGTCAATAGACTGGGAGCCGATCGATAGCTGATCTCTGGAGGGCTAGGGTTACGTCCCGTTTATTTATTTATATGTTTCTGCAGACGGGGGAACTGTCCAACAGTAGTAGCGTAAATAAACACGGCGCTACGATTTGCCAAGAAATGGGCCGAATTGTGCGGGTGCCAACCGTGCCAACGAAAACCCCGCGGTGGGGGCTGGGGGATTGTACCTGACGGCAGCCATGTTGGGAGTGCACTTATACTAATACAAAACACAAACAGCCATATCTCGCATTGCTATTGTCGTCTGTTTATTTTGTCATATAGACAATTGTATTTGGTGTAGTTTATTTAGTTTTACTTGGAGAATTGAACCTTTCGGCTTGGATTCAAACTAACCTGCCTCAGTCTTTTCAGGTACGCTGGTAGGGCGGGAGAACCACAAAGCGTTCGCCCATTGCATGTATGATTATACAGCTACCGCCGACGATGCTAACGTTTTTCCTCTGTCTCTGCTCCTGACCCCGCCCCCCCCTCAGGTATCCCATCAGCCAACACCGCTAACGGCCTCGACTCCCTCCACGACGACAACCCCCCCCACTGGCTCAAGTCTCTGCAGGCGCTCACAGAAATGGACACGCCGTCCGGCTCCGCCCCCGGCCCCGCCCTCACCGCCACTCCCACCGTCACCGCCCCCCCCACCGCCACATCCAACGCCCCCATCCACACCCAGCAGCACCAACACAGCACCCACTTCGGGAGTCACATCCCCCTCCACAGATTAGGCTGGGGCCCCTACCCTCCCCTGCCCCCGGGGATCCCCACCAGTCAGTTCCACGCTGGCCCGCCTCCGGGCTTCCAGACCCCCGCCTTCAGACCCCCGGTACAGAGCCAGACAGAGCTGCTACAGAGCGCCGCCATGGACCGGCACTAGGACCCAGAGGCTCGCTCCCCCTTTCCTCCATAGGAACTCCTAGTCATAACCCGTAATAACCCACCACCCCAAACACTCCGACCAGACCCAATCAGAACACACGCCCAATCTGGAGAAAACTATTAACTAAAATAATTACAATCTATACTTTTTGTTTTTAGTTTCTTTCTTCTTCTCCTTCCACCATGTCCTCTGTAACTCCTTGTGTTTCTGTCTGCTCTATCACTGGTTGTATTTAGTTGGACCAAAAAGCACAATTACCCCTCTATAGAGACAGGGCGCGATGCGGCGTACTCTGAAAACCACGCCCACCGGAGGGGAAAACAATCGGCGCCACAATATGCAACCAAGGGCTGAAACACTAACAAAATGCCTTTAGGTAGTTAAAAACATTAGATTTAAGCATGTCATGGGATTATTTTATCACCCTATGTCTACCAGAGGGGAAAAGGTATATTGACAAACTCAATATTGTCAGTCTGTTATCTATGTGTTGGCAAGCTAAGGCACTTGCAAACATAATACTGCATAGCTTTCTGATTTATCCACTTTCCACTAGAACACAAGCTGCGAAATGCTTTAGCTCAACTTACAGAAATATAGTCAACCTAAAACTGGCATTTAGATATTTGACTTACCAGTGACAAAATGCTTGCTGCACACGTAGGCACACACGCGTAGCCACACGTCAGGATCCCACAGTTTCCCCATTCTTCATGCTGATGCCTTGCGTCTTATTGTCTGTATCCACTTTTGTCTCCTTAAAGGCTTCGGTTCAGCAGCTTATAAAAACGTAGTTCTGGGTTCTTAACCCTGTTGGTAGTGCATCCCACCACACAGCAGCTTTTAGGCTATTTTCTGGTGTCTGCTAGCAGACCGAAATGACGAGGCACCTTCACACAATACAAAGTCAATGGAGAGCAATTGAATGTTTTCCCCTCCGCTGTGGGCGGGACTTATTTGCACTCTGTCTCGGTCGAGCACTGGCCGAGAGCGTCATTCAGGACAGTGTAGCATCTCTACCGCGAACTAGCGCTGTAGCTGACCAAGACATGTCACCACTATCCATGATGCTACCAATGTGAAGTAGAGCCGCACAAACAATCAAGGCTAGTTTTTTGGCTGGACCGGCAGGCCAGCCCTATATCTGCGATGCTCTGTCACTGACTGACTGAGTGACTGAGTGATAGTTGCACCATTGGTCGGAGTGAGTGAGTGACGTGGTTGTTGTTGTTTCCCAATTGGGCGTTGCACTTTTGAAGTAAATAGGCGCGGACAGTCCTCTCTTCCTCAGAGCGTTTACAAGCGCTCTGTTTATTGATTTTATTGCCGTTCATTATGAATCTATCGAGTGCTAAGGACGGATTCACGTTCCAGCCACATAGGTTTTGACCTAGTTTTGTATTTAACCTAACGGCTTTCACGCTATACTTGAACGTGCCCTTTGACCTAAAAGATTTGCGATTTGACCCATAAAGATGATCCGTCTGTAAAGAAACACTGTTTTGCTTACCTCTGCGCAGAGAGAATTCTCTCCTGCAACCAGTGTATTTTTTTCCCCCCGTTCACCGCCAAAACCTACAGGATCAAACTATATGTAAAAAAATAAATATAAGAAATACATTTTGAGAAAAGCCAAAACGAGACTCGGCTAGAACAGTGGAAGCGGTGTTTCTAATGCATTGTGGGTCTGTGTGTATGAGACGATAAGGAGTAGCAAGGAGATCTGGGTTTTTACCAAACCGCTCCTCCCCATCCCCACTTATTATTCCATCTCACGGCCAAACCTCTGCATCAGAGCATAGTGCCTTTCCTAGTCCACTATCGGTCGGTCGGGTCGGTCGGTCGTGCGACAGTAAAGAGATGCCTTTCACGAGCAGACGGGGGAGACTTGTTCTGACCCGAGTAGCGGCGCAAAGACGCTCCTCGGTACAGCGTGAGATTAAAATCCGTGCCACTGTGTGGCGCTCGTTTGTTTGCGCTCGACTTTCACTTAAACGTAAAAATACCTCGCCCTCTGCCGCCGTCCCGATTTTACTACGCCACCGCCTCAGAAGTCTAGACGCGCTTGAAGTCGTGATTTTCGATACTTGGAAGTAAGGAGAGAGCTAGCTAAACCAGACCGCCCGCGCAAGCTTTGCGATTAGCGCCGGAGCACAATGCGGTCTGGATGTCCCCATTAGTCAATTAGATTTGGTTCTGTTGAATCATTGCATTTGATGCAGCGATTTGGTATGCGTTCTGACCTTTTATTTTGTTAGAATATTTTTAGGGCTTCGTCTGATTGGGTTAGCGTAGCTTAATGGCCAACTGAAGCAACCGCTAATGAGAGTAGACGGTCACCAAGTATTAATGTCATTACCCATTTTTAATTTGATTTTTACGGGTCTTGCATTCATAATTTTTTTCTACAGAAGGACCGAACCACCTGCAGTATTGGATTTGAGGGGGAAAAAAGTGGATTTAATAAATTGACAGTCTAACAATGGAAATTACATCATGCTAACAAAACAAGTTTTAATATGGAGAGCCGAGGGCGTCAAACCCGTCCTCAAGTCTGGGAAAAAACAAAGTACGACAAACTAAATCTTAAAATAAAAAAATGAAAAACATGGCACCTGTGTTGAGTTTGTTTCATATCCGTCTCTCAAACTGTAAAAACATGCATTTCTCAAAAGCATCGACCAGCGAGGTAATTGCTGTAGCTACCTGTGATTATGTACTAAGCCTTTACAACAGGAGTGGTTAATTGTCTTGCAAGCTATGCTTTCAGTGTGGGCAAAAACAAAGAAAAGCGTGCAGGAGAAGCAAAACGTTCTCAGATAATGGCAATAGAGGCCTGACTTTATAACCTAGGCTTTTATTCTCTGCCTAGTACACAACAACCCTGGCATACTTACTGATGACCTCAGTTTTATTTCATTAGCATCGGTATGTTTTCTTCATGTGAATTATTTATCCCTTTTTAATTCACTAGTCAAACAACTTATAATGGTTTAATCATAAAAATGTCAAATATTTGTTCATATTCTGCATAGGCTGAAATCTATAAAAAATAAATGTGTATATATATCAACATAAGATTGTTTTATCCACAGTCATGAAACAAAAGTTATCCTTGCTGACCGATGATGAACAGGTGGGCAAGGGGGAGATAACTGATTTTTGTTTTTGTAAAATCTTCTGTACCCAAAACGCTTCTGTACCCAAAGATCTGAAAAAAGGTGTTGCAGACCACAGAAGGCAGATGCGTTTGGGCCAAATCAGAATTTAGATGAATAATCGAAAGCAGGGGTCAAAAATTAAATTTAGCCAGGGGCCAGATTATAGCTCAGCAAAACCTCTGTGGGCCGGACCCAACCCAAACTTCACCTATCATGTTCTCTCTCTCTCTCTCTCTCTCTCTCTCTCTCTCTCTCTCTCCTCTCTCTCTCTCTCTCTCTCTCTCTCTCTCTCTCTCTCTCTCTCTCTCTCTCTCTCTCTCTCTCTCTCTCTCTCTCTCTCTCTCTCTCTCTCTCACACACACACACACAAAAGTTAATCTTGCCTATAGGCTACGCTATGACATTGCACTATTCTTTTCTACTGAAAATAAAAAGGGTTTTGCTGGCAGCACAATGAACTTGCCCCTTATGTCCAAATGTGCAGGCCTAGCTTAATGCTGAATAGACATTCAACATAATAGTCCACATTTTCCTATCAAACTGTCGAAGGATACATGCTCTAAATAAGTTGTCACTGACTTGAATTACAATGATTGGTCATTGAACAAAAACAAGTTAAAAAAAAAAAAAAGATACATTTGAAATATTAACTACGGTGCAAGACTAACATACAATATTTCCTTTTTAGAAAATGTACTTGAAGATTAAAGATTTAACAAATAGATTTTCCTGTGTCCTATTTGACATCATTCATATTTCGCTTAGGGGGCCAGAAAAAACACATTGGCAGGCTGGATTCGGCCCGCGGGCCGCTAATGGATGACCCCTGATCTAAGGTCTGATGGCTGAATATCCCCGCAACGAAACAGGAAACGGGGCCTAACTCCGCCCCTTTCTGTTCCTGGTTTCCGGCCCAGGTTCTGGGCCGTCTGCCCCCAGAAGTAGGACCGCTGGATACCAGATTAGGGCGAACTAAACGCCAGGACTGAAACATTTTACTTTACAGTTTAGGGTGACGACAAATTACATTTCCTGTGGAAATACAAAATGGGTTAGTCGTAAAAAAAAAAAAAATAGGCTTAATATATTCAGCAAACCTTTGACCAATACAAATAATGGACCCTGAACATTATTTTAGCAGCATGTCGGTTCCTCTTCATATATTTTAGTCTGCAGCAGCAGTTCAGAGGAAAAATAAAAGCACTTACAACAATGTGCAAAACGTTTTCCGCTCCAGCACATTGTGCGGCCAGCCTTGTGTTAACAATATACCAGTCCAGCAGCCCTTGACTCACAGTCGACTCTTTTCACAGCGGCTCGTCGCCATTTTTTCCCCCCCTCAAGATACGTGCCCTAACCCCGGGACCCGCTGACCCACGTACCTGTGGTCCGAGGTCCACCTGGTGCTCCTATGGGGAAACATGTACGACAATGGACAGCATTAGTAAACACACCGATGGATTTATTTTGTAGTGATTTTACATTCCACAGTTGAACATTTCCATTTTTTTTCTTTTAGTATTTCCTATAATGTTTTGGGTTTTTTTTCATTCTTTTTTTATTTTCATTTTTTTTAAACTCAACAGACACATTACTGATGTTAAAGGTTGATAGATCCTTTTTTTTTTTCTGAGTTTTTTCCCCTAATGTCCGTCCGCCCCCCCCACCCCCCCCCCCAAAAAAAAAAAAAAAAAATACAAATAAAATAAAAAGCTGCAATGTCTCAGTCGTCACGCAAATCCGCTAGACCCGTCGCAGGCTCTCACCGGGTCACCGGGTCGGGGGTTCAGCGGTACACACAGGGTTGTTTCTGCTGTTCGCACCAGCTGCTTACAGATGAGCTGAAGACCGTCTCCCTGCGGCCCCTGTATCTCGGCCCTGTATCCCCCCACTGCCCCATGGCCTACCCTAAGATAACACACCTCTCCTCTAGTCTCCTCTAGTTGCCTTCTTACCATATTCGTCCCCCCTGCCCCCCCCCCCCCCCCCCCCCCCCCTACCCGCTATCGATGATGAAGAGAGAAACAACATGAGATAGGGGTGACTTGTTGTAAGTGCTTGACCCTGCTCCCCTCACTGTATCCCACCCTCACGCAGGAGGGGCGCCATCGCATGTGTAAAGTGTGTGCTTATGAGTCTTCGGGGGGGGGGGGGGGGGGGTGTCTGATTGTGCGTGATGCTGCCCCCCCACACACACACACCTGTGTGTGTGCGTGTGCATGTGCGTGCATGCGCGCGCTCTAACAGTCCGCTTAATTTTTGGGTACAATCAAGCACTAAACAGGTCTATGGCGGTGAGGTCATGCCAGAACTACATGTGCATTCAGATGTAGACCCCCGTTGGACTGGGTGCCCCCCCCCCCCACACACACACACCTTTACCAGATGCGGCAAACATTTTGTGAGCGCTCCCCCCCCCCCCCCTAAAGAAACGTCCTCCAGCAGGGTTTAGTTTTTTTGCAGCCAGTGCAGCTCTCCGAGTGCGTCCGTCCGGGTTTTAAGTCATTTCATGGTCAATTTCATTATCATCTCGTGTCGAAATGAACATTTATTAAGAAGAAAGACAAAAAAAGTAAAAAAAAGAAAAGAAAAGAAATCACCGCGAGCCACGTCCTCGCCTCGTTTCGTTTTAATAATGGCAGTTATTAATGACTCCCAACTGCCAAGGTTGTGCCGTCGAGGGCAGGAGGAGCCGCGTGAGGAGGAGGAGGAGGAGGAGGAGGAGGAGGAGGAGGCCCTCTCCCAAAACCTAGGCCTAATCTTCTGGGTGTGTGTGTGTGTGTGTGGGGGGGGGGGGGGGGGGGGGGGGGGAGGGGGGGGTTGTTTTTTTGCATATTAGCTGAGGACGGCTCTTCTCTTTGATATGTTCAAGTTCCTGGCTGGTTCTGGTTTCAGTTGGGTTTTGTTTTTGTTTTTTGCGAGGAACATTTGGCAAAAGTTGTGTGGATATTTAAGGGGTCTATTCTAGAGGGGGGGGGGGGGGGGGGGACATGCCAGGGGACCCCCCTCTCTCTCTCTCTCGCTCTCTCACACACACACACACACACACACACACAGCACCCAACTGACAGGTATGTTACTATACATGACAGTGTTCAGCAATGGAAATCATCCATTTGAATTAGGAACCCAACCCTCAAATCAATCAACAGTGATGTCACGCACGCAGTCACACCGCCGGCGCCAATTGTGAGCCAATCAGAAACAACGACTGCGACGACGAGCCGCCCCCTAAAGTTTGATTGTATTTTTTTTTTCTTTATTATACCGACCGCCTCAAGTTATCTCTGGCTAATCTTTTTTTTTTTTCTCCCCCCTCTGCATTTCAGATGAGTTTACACAAGGACGAGCTCGGCAACATGTTAAAATTGCCTCCGTTTTAGAAGCGGGGGTGGGGGGGGGTGAGGGGGGGGGGGGGGGGGGCGGCGTTCCGGCATTTGCGCGGCTAGAAAATCCCCTCACATCTCGACTCGGCTCTGAAATACTAATCGCAGCCCGAGGAGGTACTCCTTCTCTCGGGAGCGACACCAAACGATACAGCGCTCGCCCGGAAGAGGAGAAAATGCGTATGTTTTCTCCATATGATGCCATAGACGCCACACACACACACACACACACACTCTTGAATCAGCTGCTCACCACCCAATGCAACCCCCCCCCCCCCCCCTCTCACTGTTGTCTAATGGTTTGCCATTGTCAAATCGGTCTACTAGGATGCGCTCTTTTAGACAGGATACTGCATCTCTCTCTCTGTCTCTCTCTCTCCCTCTCTCTCCCCCTCTTTTTGTTTGTGTTGTTTTTCAATTCTGCCCCTCAAAGCCCTTTTCCTGTGTTTATCTGTGGCCCCCAAGCAGGGGTTGACTTTGTCATTATTAATGTTGCAACAGATTTTGTATTTTTTTTCCCGATAGAGACTGTAGTACAACCACGCTCGCACACATGCGCACAAACTGAGACGGACTCACACACACACACACACACAATTGTAGCTGTATGATTACACAATGCAGCAAACATGGCACGCTCTCCCAAACCAACTGTTAAGGTCAGACAATGGTTCATTAACAAATGCATTGTGGGTAAATGGGGAGGGGGGGGGGGGCGTCGGATAAACGTCACTTTTAGTAAGAGAAGATGGAAAAAGGCGGCAGCGGGGGGGCGGGACAAGAGAGGAATGTATAAAACACTGTTTGTGACACTGAGAGTCCCATGGAACCGAGTTCGATCCTGGTGTTTTTTTTGCCGCTTCTCTGTAATATTCTGTATAGTAATGTACAACGGTGGTGGAGTCGGAGTCAGGGTCCCGAGGGGCGGGGGGGGTTTAAGGTGTAGACCTCCTTGTGTCCGGACTTGGCCTACAATCCCCATTGACCCCCCCCCCCCCCCCCCACACACACACACACACACACACACACACTCCTGACTCCCACCAGTCAGTAGTCACTCAATGTGGTTATTTTGTATTTTGTAAGTGTTTGTGGAGGAGGAAGGGGGGGGGGGGTCCTCAGACGATAACAGCACAGGCCACCAAATAAAAGAAGAATCAGTGGTTGTCCATTTTGGCAAAGTCCAGCTCATCCCTCCTTCCATACTTAGCGTAAGGCCGTCGAACCGCTTCGAGGAGCGTCCGCCAGATCTCCGATGAAAAAAGGTCAGGGGATTTTTTTCCCCAACGCCTTCAACACTGTCACCGTTCAGCTCCAATACTGCCAATACTTTTCCATCAGTTGCTCCATCAAGTGTTTTTTTTAAGTTTAGAAAACGCCGTTCCGCTATGACGCTTTCCCAGTTTTCGAGATGTAATCACTCCGTCGCGACCGTCCTCATCGTTTCATCCTGTGCAATGTTTTTTTATTTTTTATTTTGTAATTTTTTTTCCTGGCAAATCCTCATCATCCATCGATGAAAAGCCAAGTATCAGCATCAACTCCACAAAGAAAACACACAAAAACAAAAAAAATCCTGTTTCAATAATTTTCTCCCCGACGATTATTTTTCGGTTGTACTCTTTAGATACAGATCATGAATTCACCCAAGTTTTTACACGCACACACACCCACAGAATAAAAAATAAATGTATGGTCGCAAAGAAAATACACATTTCGGCAACCAGGAGGGACTTCAGATGAATCGACGAATAAACGCATGGAACAGTCCTGTCTGCTTGTTAGTTAGTTTCCGATGTCCTTTTTTTCCCCTCCGTTTAGTTTAGTGTTTTGTTGTTGTTTTTTTCTGTAAAGTTGGTCTCGGCGTATCGTTTACCGCACTTGGAAAGAGGGGTTGGGGGGGGGGGGGGGGGGTCGCGGAGGAGGAAGAGGAAGAGGAGGAGGAAGAGGGAATAGGCGGGAGTTTGTATTTTGTTTGGCGAGTGGCGTTTGGTTTCCCCCCCCCCCCCCCCCCCCCCCCCGACCCTTCTAGCAGACGGTGCCGTTCTCCTGTCGGGTCTTGGGGCAGGTGGAGCGGGGGATGGGCTGGACGGACGGCGCCAGGGTGCAGAAGAAGCCCGCGATGAGGGTGAGGCCCAGGCCGCCCCACGCGCAGAACATGGACCAGCCGTAGCCGTGGCCGATGTCGTCCGGCAGGCCGTAGAGATAGCGCGGGTAGCGGGACAGCTCGAAGTTGATGCCCGCCACGCAGGTGCACAGGGAGATGATGCAGAAGGTCCCTGCGGGGGGGAGGGAGAAAGGAGACCAGCAAAGGGTCACATGACTCATACAAGACTCATACATGCTGACTTGCATCCTAAAAATGATCCAAAGAGTGATTACAAAAAAGGCGACGAAAACTCAGGAGAGGCAAAAGGTAAATAACAAAAATACCAAAAACCACAAACTCAAAAATAACTCAAAGGTGCTGTCGGTAAGATTTAAGAGCTATATTATTTGAGTGTGATTTGTTATAAATGGCCTAGCCATCCGTCAGCTATTAGTGAGTGATATGCACTGTGAGAATATCTGTTTTGAGTTGACTGCGCCTGCCCCTCTGTGAGACCATTTATATTTTAGACTGCTCCCGGTCTTATTTCTGACCATCACTTCAGGGCATCTCTTCCCTGATTGCTTCGGGGAATTCATCTTGCCTGTCGATCGCAGGTACATGAACTGCAACACTTCTCAATGGGGCAGAAACTTAGGGAGGGATTTTCTTTGGGTTGGTCACTTTCACAAAAAACATCCTCTCTTCTGCTGTTTTCTGACGACTGGCTGTGTTCCAAATCACATACTTTTCCTTTTTACTTTTAGTACGTACTGCAGCTACCTTTACAAAGTAGGTACCGTTGCATGCAGTATGCATACAATGGGTAGCCTGGCTCCGCCCACCTACGTACTTCCGCTCAAATTTCATTTCACTTCAGTACTAGGTCTGGCGATGCTACTATGTTAGAACGATTTATTTTCCCCAAAATCTGCGGTCCAAACAGCGAACAGGAGGCGCGGCCTGAGAACAGTGACGTAGAGGTCGTGCGCGAATTTCAGTTATTGAGCGTAAGTACGGAGGCGGGCGGAACCAGGCTAATGCTAATGCTCACTGCATCTGCCGTTTGTATACTGCGCGCAACGTGGTTTCTGGCGCATGAAATACGTCACGACCAAACGTTAGCGATTGGTTAAGGCAGATCCAGAGTGGCACTGGGCAGAGCCAATAGGTTTTAAACTTCAACAGCACCCGCCTTCAAGTGAGACATCGTTTGTCTCTACAGCACTGCTAGACCTTTAGTATGAATGAAATGAGTACCAAGGTCTAGTTAGGACTAGGCTATACAATGGGCTCTATGCACGCAACACTTCCGCATTGGTCTCAGAATACTTCTATAAATCCGGTTCCCGTTCGTAAGCCAAGATTCTACAACGGAAGTAAACAAACCAGCATGGCGTGCAAACGAACGAAAGTGTGTTTTCAACGACGGGAGGACAGCACTAGCAGCTACCACTGTTGTGATCCACAATGTGCAGCATCTGCTAAATGCAATTCGTTCCTTAGTTTTTTTATCTGGTGAACTGTGTGTCTGACATGATAACAACCGATAACAACACTGGGTTGTTTACTTCCGTTGTAGAATCTTGGCTTCCGAACCGGAACCGGATTTATAGAAGCATTCTGAGACCAATGTGGAAGTGTTGCGTGCATAGAGCCTATTGGGACATAATACAGGTGATTTCACTGATTAGCACACCTGCAACAAGAGACACCTGTGCTCTCTTTGCGGCTCAGTCGATGTGACGTATCTTCTGCTGCGCAGAGCATTGTGGGTCAGAAAAGCATGCTGGCTTGCATACTGCAAAAGGTGACCGGATGTAGTAGGACATCCTAGTATTTTTGGCATACTGCATTTGACATTGACATTGTATTGGGACATACCAAATCTTTTTCTGGCATACTAAATAGTATGGTAGTATGGGTATTGCAACGCGGCATAAGTAAAGTAAAGCACAAGACTGAAATAACTAATGCGAGACAGGTGTTACAAATCAGACGAGTACAACTTGTTATGAAGCCACCCGCTGCTCACTGCTGCTGTACATTCGGTGCTGTTTTCTAATTGGTATTCATTGTCTGCTCTATTTTATTTAGCACCTCAACCGTGTCTAATTCCTGTAGGGGGCATTGTGTTTTACTATAGATTTCCTTAATGTTATGTGGCTCGAGCAGGCATCTAAATTTGGCTTCTACTTCTGCACCATGTGACCCGGGGACAGTCACATGATCATGTGGGCGGTCATCACGTCCACACACAATTCCTGCAACCCCCCCCCCCCCTGCCATTACTAAACACCACAGGCTTTTATTTTGTAATTGCCTGCTCATTATACAACTGAAGGGCATAGTCGTAATCCACAGCCAGCCTTAATTGAGGCCCAGCATGCTTTTTCTACCATTGCAGAGGGATGCGCAGCAAGCAGAGGACTAACATGAAGGCTGAAGTCAGTGTTGGTAGAGCCAACGACATCTGTGTGTGAGAGGAAGAAGTGTACTTTGTGATTATGGGTTGGAAATTGTTGTATTGTATTCTTTCATCTAAAGTGTTTCAAGTAAAATCAACCAGCCAATCACAGCAACTCTTCATGTGAAAACCACGAAAAACCAAAGTACCATTTTGAATTATCCCCACTTGAATGTTGACTTAAATGACTTAAATGAAACATAGACATCCTGTGACATCGATATCATTTTGAATGAGAATTAATAAAAAGGTCATATAAATGTTGTACATGTGTATCACATGTATTCATTTTTCTCCATAGTTGTACATGTGTATCACATGTATTCATTTTTCTCCATAGTTTTTCCCTCTAAACTCCCTTTACGTGAGCTTTGCTTATGACCTAGAAAGTCGCCCTCTACTCCCCCATAGACTTCCTGTCCGTCTCACCTCCCATCAGGAAGAGCAGCCCCGCCACGTACTGCATGAGGCCCCGGTCCCAGCAGCAGCCCAGCACGCCGATGACCCAGCCGAACAGGATGATGGCCACCGCCATGCCCATGAACCCTGCTGTCATCCGCCGCAAGTCTGGGGGGGATAAGAGACCACACACACACACACACACACACACACACACACACACACACAGTCAATTATATAAAGGTATTAGGGATGAACAATGAAGCAGAATATTATTGAAATGGCAACATGGCCAAGTGCAATATCCAAATCGCAGGAGCTGCAATTTTTTGATAATTGGTATAATTGGTAAAATATGTAAATGTAAATGAATAACATCATTAATTGAGTACTTATAGTGCTGCAGAGATGCCCTGGCCGACGTAAGAAAACATGTTTGTTCGGTACAGACCAACAGATGTCACATCATGATTTGAATCGTTTTTTCAGTGAAAATGAAAATTGTGATGCAATAATGATCGTTCCAACTAATAGCGAAACATATCGCAATATCTGTCAAAGTAAGCGCAATAGGATGCTTTTATACCAGATTGTTTAGCCCTCAGAGGTGAGATCATCTTTTGTCTGGATCAGAGGAACCTTTATGCAATCACTGAAAATACTCGGCTCTCAAAATGAAATTACAATTTATACAAAGTATTGGATAAATGTCTTTCTTGGATACAAAGCAAACATGTTTTTACTGGACAAAGTCACAAAGTATCCCAATACGCTCCCATTATGGCCTTAGGGTTTTGACCACGACTAAATGAATACTACGCTTTTTCTCTCTATTGCAGTATGTAGTAACACATTTTAACCACTATAAAGTTGCTTCTGGCAGAAATATAGTCAGGATTTAAAGTCGAAGTTGCATTTATGATGCTGGAAGTTTTGATATAAAAAGGCATAATATGAAATGTGAAAGACTCTGGACACCATTCCCCCAGTTTAGCATAGAAATGTAGGAATTATGAGTTATAAAGATTGCATTTTTACGACCCTTATGAATGCAGAAATGATGAGCTATAAAGATCATATCTTTATGACCCCCGAGAACATAGAAATGATGATTTATAGAGATTATATCTGGCCAACCCGTGACACCTACATTCCTACTCTTGCGAGAATAACATCTCACGCTTAACGGGTTGTGAAATGCGGCCTCGTCGACTCCACCCACTTTGCAACGTAAAATATGGCATGGGTGAAAATCTATAAAACCAGATCCATATTCCTATTATGCATCCATGGTGGGTGCAGCGTGTGTGAATGAGTGGCCGTCAGCCGGTAGCGGTGAATTGACGTAGGCAAATGATCTGCTCGACGAAAACCCTCATCATTTTAACACCCCCCCCCCCCCCCCCCCCCCCCCCCCATCAACGGCTAGTTGGCAACGTTGGTACAATCGGATTAGCACCGAAAATCCATGCAAACCACATGACACAGTTCTCGTCAAGGCCGCAAAGACGATGGATGTCTTTTCCAATAGCAGATTAGTCATTAAAAATGGACAAGGGAAGGTTTCTCTTCTTCTCCCCCTTTAACCATTTCTGTAATGTTTTTCCTGCGACTAGAAGACCATGCTTCAGTGGCCCAGACAAATTATATTCTTGAGTCTCAACGCTTTGTGAGAGAGACACAGAGAGAGAGAGAGCGTGTCTCGGCCCCCTTTTAAAAAGACAGTTGGGCGAAACTGAGTGTTATTTCTCTGTAATTTACACATCTGTCAGCCGCTAACGGTCCGTCACACTAGCGAGAGAGAGGAAATGAGAGCTGGGATGAGACGAACAGAAGGGGACGCGGAGGAGGCGCCTCTGAAAAGTAGACCGCCAATATTAGCGCTGCGCGGTCGCGCCGCGCGGGCCAAGGGTCTTCAAGGCGGGAAGGGGGAATGACAGTGACAGCTGGAAGAGAGAGAAGAAAAAAGAGCCACAGGCTTGCTAGCATGCTGGACGATAATGACGAACACAAACGTGGCGAGGAGCGGCGCCTGGCGCCATGTAGAGACTAATCAGCAGTGAGCTACATTTTGGCAGCCGGGGGCATAATAACTAATGCCATGTGGGGCGAAGTGGAGATGGGTCAAAATATTTAGCCTGGGTAACACTGAGATAATGAATAAAAAATGCTGACAGGTAAACACACACAGGATTTAGCTTTTTTATATTATAAGATGTGGCATTAGCGTGTTATGCTAACGCACACTAAAAGGTAGAATGACAAACAACCTGGGGGAATTAGCTATATTGTGAGACACAGCATTAGCATGTCATGCTAATATGCGCTATAAAGAAAAAAACATTCGCACGTTATGCTAATTCACACTCGTACTTACTTGTAGGCTATATCTTAAAATAACGACAGGGGAATGAGATACAGTATAGGCTAAATTTGTATATAACACAGCATTAACAAGTTATGCTAATGTACACTACTAGGTGTAGCAACAAAAAAAAAACCACTGGGGATTAGCCATTATTATTATAAGACCCCGCGACACGCCGTTTCAAAGAGACGTACATTTAGCAAATCCGTGGACTGTGTAAATGTGTCCTTCGCCGCGGCGACAAGATGACACTTCGGCACGAAGCTCTCTGAGCCCCCCCACTGAGCATAGCTTACCGAGACCGCCCCGAGCATTTGTCAGGCTTAAAGTGTCCACTTCCTGCAAGGGAAGCGTTTTTTCTTTTGACAGATCGTGAGGCTTGATGGCCGCCTGTGAGCTGGTGTGGAACCGCCTGTCGGGACGCGTGTCACTCAGTGACGGCAACCGCAGAAACCTCTGACCTGTACAGTGAGCGCATCTGCATGCGGGAAGCTGCGGGAAGCTGCGGGAAGCTGGCGGTCACGGCCGCACCAGAGGCGGTGACTCATGGAGGGACGGTGGAGAATAGCCATGTCAGTCGAGACGTAATGTACTGGGTGGTTCTATCTGTTACACGGGCTTTTTAGATACAGTGACAGTATGAGTTAGGGTGGATAAACATTGTCTGGCGAAACTCGGATCCGCGGATGCTGTTCATTTAATGCGATTAGAGAAGTGATTCGGGGGACATCTTGATTTGTGCCATTTGTTCAACTTAAGCTGTGTTTTTCTCGTCTGTTTATATGATTGCGACATACCGAAAACATGGGATAAGGAAGGATAAACTTCTCTTGTATTTATAGCAACATCCGAGAGCTCGCAAGTAGACCGAGTGTCCAGATTGCAGAGACAACACTCCTTGATAAAACGCTCAAGCAACATCAAACTAATAATAATAATAAAGAAAACTTTTCCATGGTACAACATTGCAGACGTGCGCACAAAAGCAAACACAAGGGGAACAAGCGACCCACGATTAACGACATACAAACCGAATTGAAATGAATTACAAAAATTTCTAAAGACCCGAATAAGTATTCAACTAACGGTCGGTGCGGTTAAAAGAATACACGCAAAATCATCGTCACGTTGTGTGCGTGAGAACGGCGCCGTGAGGAAATTGCTCTCGGACGAATAAATTCAGCCGACTCCCAACTCTCCCGACTTCAGGAAGGTGGGCTTAACGCTTGCTCATGGGACTTGCGGATCAGTGCCACAGCCTCTCCAATCACTCAAGTCTGAGGGAGGCTTGGAACAGAAATATTGGAGCATGAAATGCTCTGTCTGCCTCTATCTACCCACAGCCAGTCAGGGCAGATATGGAGGAGGAGGAGGAGGAGGTGGTGGTGGTGCTGGTGGTAGAGGGGGGGGTGAGAGGAGCAGGTGCTGGTCTCAGCAGTTCTTTGACACACTCCCTTTTTTTAAAGGGAGGAGGTGGTGTTGGAGAAGACAGGTTTCCCCCTTCCCGCGTTGGCATGAGATTTTGCTGCATGGGATTTTATTTAAGTGACGCGGTAGAAAGAAGAAACAGGGAAATAATGAAACTGAATATTTGTTGGGAAACACTTGACGCCAGAGAAATGAAAGAGTTTGATTTAGTGCCATATGTGATGTCACAACTCAGGCTTAATCACTTATTTCGATTTGATTAATGTGTAATTATGTCCAGGGAAACTCCTGGCAAATACGCCCAACACTTAAAACAGCACACAAAGGTGTTAACGGCTCTTTCCCACCCGCCTCCACCCTGGTATCAATTCAATTACAGTATGCTAGTATCTATTTTAAGAACCCCAACACATTCAGATCAAATTGACCGACGGCTTAAGGTCATCCAACCGAAACATTGGTAGATGTTGGGATTGGACACTTATGCTTTAAACTTGATCCTGTCCACGCCGAGCTGTAGCAGGGATGCAGGGTCCAGTCCTAAAGCCAATTATAAATTCCATCCCATTGATTCTCAGAGCAAATGGAGTCCGGCTGACAACGCTGGACCTATCAGAGCACTGCAAAGAAACTGTTCAATTGAAATTGGTTTAATTAGTAATGATTGGTCTGTGTTGATAGTGTGTTGGATCATCTTGGGTGGATGGACCACTGGTAAAGAAAGACCCATAAGCCATTGATTTGTAATGGCAGGCACAGTGGCGTACAGCTATCCTTCATGAGGAAGTCTCATTATATGATATCAAACAAACACACAGTGCTTTGGAAATCTGGTTGTGGTTTCCATTTGAATTGAATTTAAAATGTTTTCCACAATTTAAAAGCAAACTGTAGTTATATTTATATAGTAGTCTGTTGGGCCCACTTTACAATGGGATGCTTTGGGACCGGATGCCAAAAACAATATTAAAACACTTCCAGCATTGAATTTCTGGTCTGATGAACTATTTATAACTGATGATACAGCAGACAATTACGTTGTGTGTGTGTGTATATATATATATATATATATATATGTGTGCGTCAACAAAGCTTAAATATAGTTCTGCCCACTTGTTTCCTGGGGGTCAATGCAAGGGGGGGGGGCTGGTTTGACAACTTGCAGATCAACCCTCGACTATGAACAAGTCTTCGGCGTCCACTTCCCTCCGATGTGTGGAGATGTATTGTATGGATTAATGGTATCACTCATTTATCGATAGATGAATTTTGTATAACAGTTACACAGCCTGTACACAATGCTTTATGCTTTATGTAATGCCAAGTTTTGGAAGACAACACAACAGTGTTTCATGGCCATGAACGCTGTTGTGCTGTTGTGTTCATGGCCATGCTCAAGTTTTAGCTTTGACTAAAGCGCACATGCACTTGGGCAGCTATAGCCGCCCCCCCCCCCCACGCACCAAAGTCATGCCGCCCATGCGAGACACAGCACTCTGATGAAGTATCGCCCCGGCCCTATCTGTGTGCAGTGCTCAGATGCGCCAGCCCCGCTTTTACAGGTGACTGAGCGATGTCAGACTCGATTTGGAGACATGGCGAACACCTGATGCGTGGCTCAGCTCCTCGCGTTCTCCTCGCGCCGAGCTGTCGGTCGCCTGTCTCGCTCCGGTCTATCAATCCTGCAAAACTCCCCTCTCACTCCATCCGGCTCTTAAATGGCTCCTGAACCAAACAAACTATACCACTGTATTATCCTAACCGCTGTGCATTCGTTTTTTAATTTTTTTGTTTTTATTTACAGGCTCATTGCAATTTATTTGTTGTTGATTTATCTACATAGTATATCTGGCCTACGAGGGGTAATGTGTCACATTGTAAGTTCTGGTATATATTAAGGGTTGCTGAAAATAAAAGGGAATCGCCCTCTTGTTGTGCTCATCAGAGCATGTGCTCTCGCATCCCCGGTGGACACACTCCCTTCATAGCAACGTCAGAAAATCAGTTTACCACGAAGCGTCACCTAGCAACGCCTCTCGCAACGCGGGCGCAGAATTCACGATTTTCCAAACGGTGACTCATCGTGACTCCCTGGCGTTGCCTGCCTCCCCCCCCTCCACTCCCCCCCCACACACACACTGACTAATGGTTTTCTCATTAATGGTTTTCTTCGCTGATGAAGAGCCGAGTGTACGACAAAATGTAGTGAGAGACTTATTGAAATGGTCTACTGTATTGTGAGCCACTAATGTAGCGCAGGCCTCACCCACAGTGGCAGGGCTGTGTGTCCTGGTAGCCAGGAGCCCTGGGGTGCCCACATCCCCCCGCTCTGTCCCATGAGGCCCATATGGCTGCCATGAGAGGGGGAGGAAGAGGAGGAGGAGGAGGACGACGACGACGACATACTCAAACAGACACTGCCGCCATGCGTGAAACCCTTGCAGGGTTTTTTTCCCCCCCATCATATTGTTGATAACCCATGGCGACAACTGGACTTATATTCCTTCAAAACAACCATAGCTGAATTGTGTCACTACAGATGTAGGTACAGATGTATGATGTGTGCTAATTTTAACTGTGGCTAATCACAATCACAAATAGCAAATTGTGCTTGTGGCTTGTTTTCTTGTATAAATATATATAAACATTATATATATAAACTTTTCTATATTGAGAATAGTATCGTAAATTACTTTGATTACTTTGGAAACAAAGTAACAGAACACCATCAATAATCTAATTGTGCGTTGACGCTTATCAGTACCAAGTATCAAGCTTATCTTGTTTTAACCTTTAAAAGTTGAGTCTTATGTGTTGAGCGTTTAGTGTATGATCTGTGCTGTAAACAAGACGTTTATACCAACCAGTCTAATCAGTCAGACTCAGCCATCAACAACACCCACACACACTCCACACACACTCCACACCAATATATGTGCATGTGAATATGCTGATTATTTCTGAACAGGTACCTATATATATATATATATATATATATATATATATATATATATATATATATATATATATATATATATGTATATATATATGTATATATATAAGCTTTGCTATCCACACCATCAGTACTATCAGTAAGACCCTGACAATGCACCAAACTATGTCTAAACTGTGTCTTTCTGTGCATTGCATTCCATTTGGGTTCCCAATTCCCATTCAGAATATATATATACAGTATATGTGTGTGTGTATATGTAAATGCAATGTAAATGCAAATGACACATGCATAGCTTGAATCAAAATGCAGTGTCTGAAGACGGCCTTGTGCCTCTCGGAGAAGCAGAAGAAAAGTAATTGTGCACATGGTTCGTTTCTCTCTCTTTTCTCCGTCGGCCTGGGCAGGGGGGAGGGGACGGGAGGGTGGGGGGTTGTGGTGGTGGCGGCGGCGGTGGCGGTGTTGACAGGCCCACCTGCTCGTACACAATATCATTAGCATGCGAGACTCGGTAGCGTCCAGGCCCGACCGGGGCGGACCCCCCATATGTACACTACAAACACAACACACTGGATCCATATTGGGTTTTGGCCGCGGTTCACAAACCCTACTTGCCTGCAGTTATTTAATTCATTTCGCTTTCCAATTAACGACGCCGTTCAGCCATTGTCCGTGAGCGGGCAGCCGGGTACAGGACACTGCAATAATTCCGACGTTCAACAAAAGAAAAAATAGATAGTACGGATGTGAAGAAAGCTTAAACAAAAAAAAAAAAAACATGGTTAATGAGCGGGACGACAGACAATGCGTAAGAGAAAGCCAAAAAAGTGCATGCGTCGAGCGCTTCCGATTGCTGTCGGTTCGCTGTGAGCGTGTGTGTGTGTGTGTTGCGTGCGTGTGTGTGTGTGTGTGTGGCGTGTTTGGGTGTGTTTACTGTATCCGGCGCAGGCCGCGGCCCTATCTCCTCGGCCATTCTCTCCTGGTTAATGGGCTCCATTGTCGCCAGCCTCATTGTTTAATTACGTTTTGTGTGCTTTGGGACACCGCGGTCCAATGAAAAGCTATTTCATCAAAGCCTTTGGTGACTGCATGGAAGTAAAAGTTGGCTTTTTTCCGCCCGTCGGCTCGAAGGAGGGAGGAGGGAGGGAGGGGGGGGGGGGGGGGGGGGGGGGGGATGCTTGGTAACTAATCATAGATCAATATGTTTTGTTTCCGAGCCGTTTCTCTGCATAGCGTCGAGGGAAGGGGGAGAGCTACTGTAGTGGCACGACTGCTGAGTGTTCCCTGACCGGGGGGTGAGGGGATGAGGGGGGGGGGGGGGGTCGGCTTGACTCATACGGTGACTAAGTGCTTGTGGCGGGTGTGCCCGGCGAAAAATGAGTTAGCATGGCGGTGTATTAGCGAGGAGGGGGGTAGTGGTGGTGGTGGTGGGGGGGGGGGGGGAGGGGGGTGAGGGGGGGAGAGGTTTCATGTGCGGTCCAGAATTCTGCTGACATTTCATTGCTCTGCATCTTGCGGTCTTTGTCAAAGAGTTTGGGCTGCAGCCGCCACTAGCTTTAGGATGTGTGTGTGTGTGTGTGTGTGTCTGTCTGTCTGTGGGGGGGGGGGGTTAATTTAATTAGCCCATATCAACTGCCACTGGGCGAAAACAATGGAGTGGGGAAATCAAATTATCCAAGATCACAGGATGGAGAGAGAGAAAGAGAGAGAGGGAGAGAAAGAGAGAGAGAGAGCAATTTGGTTTCTGAGTAAACACATGTGCAGGTTGCCTGTAGAGGCCTAACAACAACAACAATGCCTGTAGCTTTTTTTTTTTTTTTTTTAAAGGCAGTAAGGCAGCTATCATCATCGTCGTAGCTTCTGGGTGTGTGTGTGTGTGTGTGTGTGTGTGTGTGTTTGTGTGTGTGTGTTTGTGTGTGTGTGTGTGTGTGTGTGTGTGTGTGCGTTCACTCAATGAGCCCCAGTGGTCTCCTCTAAGGCATATTAGGACTAGGAAGAGGAAGGACAAGATGGCTGACAATGTGACATGTCATCCCTCCCTATAGGGGAGGAGGAGGAGGAAGAGGAAGAGGAAGAGAGAGAGAGAGAGAGAGAGAGAGAGAGAGAGAATGGGGGCGGGGGGGGCGATCAAGGGATGCTGACACCCAGGGTCTTCAGGGTGGAGGGCAGTGGGGGAGAAGCTGTCACTCAATGCCTGCCTTCTTCTGGGGGGTAGAGGGCGCCGCGGGCACTGGGGGGGTGGGGGGAGGGGCGGGGGGGTGATGGGGTGGGTGAGGGTAAACTCTGACAAGACGGCTGGCATATGGGCGCGAGCTACCACAAATGGCACGCTCTTATCAGCCGCCTGTCAGCATCTCCACGGTGACAGACTGAGCTTGTGTCACATGACCCCCTCGGCATGGCACACACACACACACACACACACACTAAGAACTAAAAGTTTAAAAGGGGTAAGGGGCATTTTCATCAACCTTTAATATTGGAGACTGATTAAGGAATTGCATGCAATTATAATAATAAGTCACTGTCCATAGTGTTGTTCCCACACTTGTTTCCATAGAGATATTAGCGCTGTGTGCTAAGATGTTTTCATACTCATACATAGAGTTGACATTTAACTGATAAATGGATATTGAAGTGCTATTTAAAAACTGCTTAACTCTTACAGAATAAAAACATATCCGTGACCTTTCAGGGTGTCGAAAATGTTTGAATGTATGAATTTGATGCGTACGTCGGTCGCCCGATCCGATTGGACGGACACTAAGCGGTCGCCCCTCCTCCCCACCACCTCATACGTGACGGCGTTCCTAAGACCCGCGGTGACTCAGCGATATTTTTCGTCGATACTTTTATCAAAAGTCATATTATTATAATTATTTTTCCGTGATCTCTCTAAAGCTGGCCCTCAAACGCCTCTCCGTTTATGCCGCGAGGTCGCCGACATTTCTAAAACCCTCTGAAAGTTTTCCAAAGTGCAGAGACTAAAAATTTCAGAGTCGACTCCAAAAAGAGGAGGAGAGGAGATTGAAGAGGGAGCTAGATGGCTCTCGGTCCTTTATAACTCCACTCTCCAGCCAGGGAAATGAGTGTCACATCATTTGGAGGAGATGTGTGGAGAGCGAGTGGAAGGAGCTTAAGCAGAGATAAAAGGGCGAGAGAGGGGAGAATGACAGAGGGAGAGTGAGAGAGAGCGGAAATGAAGAGGACATGTGAGATAATGTGCGCCGTGAATTTCAGTGGCTGAGAGACTCTCCTTCCTCTCTCTGTCTCTCTGTCTGTCTGTCTGTCTCTCTGTCTCTCTCTCTCTCTCTCTCTCTGTACTGAATGACAATCAGTCCCAACAACATGTGATACGGTGACAACTCACTCCTTGCTTGTCGCCAATTGGCTTATTAGGCACGTCTGAAAAGGGGGATACTAGCACCTGGTTCACACACACACACACGCACACACACACACACACACACACACACACACACACGCGCGAACGATGCACTGTGGTCGCGACTAGCGACTGGGAACTCGAACTGCCAAAATACTCCCCGTCAGTGTGTGTGTGTGTGTGTGTTTATTGGTGGCACCAGCGTATCCCTCCGTGTGAGTGGAGCTGACAGCTCTGCGGCCCCCGTTCGAGTCATCAAATCACCCCCCCCCTCCTCCCCCCCTTCCCCCCCATCCCCCCTGTGTTAGGCGTCAAGTGATCTGAACCACAATATGGAGAGGGAGGATGGGGGTTGGGAGGGAGGGGAGGAGATGGAAGGAGAGAGGGAGGGACGGCGATGGAGGGGCGGAAAGGAAGGGAGAAATGAAGGGAGGTACTTGGAAACGGACCTCTCTGTGGAGGGCACACAGACAGGAGCAGCGTGTGTACTGGACTGTGTGTGTGTGTGTGTGTGTGTGTGTGTGCGCGCGCGCCTATGCGTGTGCGAGAGATGGATAAAGAGCGATAGAGGTGAAGTGCCTCGTGGAATCGATTGTCCGTTCGACCTTTGGAGGCGCGAGCCTTTTCAACATGCCGAACGCCCGGTCTGCTCGGAGATGTCAAAAGGACGGAAAACTATCTTTCCCGTGCGTTACGCGTATGCCGGCGTTCGTACGTTCGTATACACGCGTATCACTCGATGTTCATTTTGAGGTCAACGTTGGGGAAGGGAGATGTCTGGGGTGGGGGGGGGGGGGGGGGATATATACGATATGCAAAAAGAAAACGGCGCATGTCCACCATTCACCATCTGCCGCTGAATGGTGGACATGCGCAAGAAAGTATCTTCCAAGAAACCATCTTAACACCCCCCGCCGGTGAGCGGGTGAGTCACCTGACACTTGTCCAAGCACTCTTACTTCCTGATTCCACTTGCGTCATCATCATGGTCATCATCGCGTTCATTGGCTGATTAGCAGCGTCGGTAGACACGCCCATCTCAGTTAAACGACATGCGTTTCCTTGCCTTGATTGCAGTGGCATAAAGGATTTGACTGAAATAACTCCAAAAAAAACCCATGAGCTAAGCGCAGAGGTAGCCTGCCGTGAGGCCATTGTGCCTGAGTGTGTGTGTGTGTGTGTGTGTGTGTGTGTAAGCAGTCACCACTTCACAGCAACACACCTGCATCACGACCGCGACAGGAAGTGACACGTGTCACTGTCGGGGCACGTCCAGGCCATCCATCATCCATCCCGCCATTTGATCGGCGATGGGACTCACACAATCAGCAACCAGAGGAACGTACACACACACACACCGGTGAAAAATACACACACACACACACACACACGCACACACGCGACGTTATAATTATCGACCGTCTTCCTCTTGGATCGCTTGGATCCGTCCGCTCTAACTCCCCGGTTCCTGAAGTGCTTCCATTTTCGTGTGCGTTTCCGCCGCTCCCTCAGCTCCGGGGGGGGGGGGGGGGTGGGGGCGCCCTGTAGTTTTTCAGAGTGGGATTATACCAGCGGGATCAGAGCAGCGACGATATGCGATGGTATAGCTCATTATTTTGTAAACAGAGGCGCCAAACTGGGCCGGGCACAATGGAGATGGGTTGATGTTTAGCGGTGAATTGAAACCTCATGCCGTCTGGCACACGAGGAGAGTATGGGGAGACAGTGGCGAGATAACTGGCGTCCGAACCGCGGCTGACAAAGCTCAAAGCTAGGCCTACGGTCAAAGCCTCGAAATACGTGAGAGTATTGTTCGGTTCTTTCGGACCGTGGCCAAACTAGGGGGGGATCTAGACTCTAGAGCGATGGTTTTTCGAAAGGCTGCTGCTTTTTTCCCACCCACTACGCTCAGGGTGAATAGCATTTCGTGAATAGCACGCCGCATGAACAGCATGGTGGTTTGCTCGTCGCTGTGCACTTTTTGTGCACGTTTTGTTATGTGGATTTAAGGGGACTGCAGAACATCGGACTAAATCGGGCCGGTCGGGAGGGGATGGGTGGGTTGCCTGCCAGCGTGTCTAAAAACAGCATGGCCACGAGCCTGGGATCCATGAAACGCAGAATGCGCCTTAACTGAAGAGCTGCCTGTGTTCAGTCCTGTCAATGAGAAGAGAGAGAGAGAGAGAGAGAGAGAGAGAGAGAGAGAGAGAGAGAGAGAGAGAGAGAGAGGGGGAGAGAGAGAGAGATCCTGACTAGCTCAAGCATGGCATTAATGTTGCCAGGGTGAGGGGTTCAATTCCCACCGGGACCACCCATGCTAAAAATGTATGCACTCACGGTATTGTAAGACGCTTTGTGTGTCAAAAGTGTCACCGAATGGTGTATGTTATCACATAACAGAGAGAGAGAGAGAGAGAGATGACCTTGTCTCTTGTGTTGGTTCTGTTTCCACGGTTACGTGGTCCGGTGGACAACAGTCGCTGGGAAGATAAGAAGTGGCTGCCGAGAGGGGCCCAGCTGACGACCAATACACTGTCGCCCCCCCCCCCCCTCCACACACACACACACACACACACACACACACACACACACACACACACACACATACACAGACCCCCTCCCCACACACACACACACACACCACATTTCCATTTAAGTGGGATCTCATATGCAGTGCATTTCCATACATATCCATATATATATATATATATATATATATATATATATATATATATATATATTTATCTCTATCTATATACATGCAAAAAACACTCCTCAGTGTCCCATTGAGCGGTAGCACAGCCAAACTCTTCTCTTCATCTATCTCTCGCTCATAATGGCGTTCTTTATTGCGAGCTATCTTGCCTTCTTTTTAATTACAGACTTTTAATTACAGTCGGAAAGAGTAAACAGGGGGGGGAAAAAACAGGGCACGAACGCCAGCAGCGCACGGCTAGCGCAGTTTTAGCGTGTACCGTAGTTTTTGTTGTCGCCGTTCGTCGTCATGCAACCGTGACGGTGGTAACGGTCAAAAAGTCGGAACAAGTCATTCTGAGGAGCGAAGCCCGCAGGGCAGCCGAAGAGGTTGCTGGGTCCGCGACAAAGGCGAACTGTGCTGAGAAATGCACCTCATCCGTGGAGCAGGTAGTCTGCGTGCGTGCATGCGTGTGTGTGTGTGTATGTGCGTGTGTGCTTGTGTGTGTGGGGGATTGTCGGCACAGTTAAGGTAAAGCACAATGTGTCGATAAATGCTGACCGTTTATCTCTATGGCGTCAGATATGAGTGAGTGGGTGGGTCTGAGAGAGAAAATCACATGGGCCTTTGCCTGACCAAGACCAATCATGCTAATATAACCTGCAATTTATGTACATACAGATCTAAATACAGAGTTTCACAGTTGAATGTGAAAGTCTTTATGAATAGCCATACATGAAGTCCAGTAAATATTGCAGATGCCCTCTCTAATACCAGATGTGTAGTTTTAGTTTTGTGTTTTTAAATACGGTTTTCTAAAAGAAAAAATGTGTATAGTTTTTCATGTTAAACTAAAGAAGTGCTGTTCACATGTGTGTTGTCTATGTCTTTGTGTTTGTATGTGTGTGTGTGTGTGTGTGTGTGTGTGTGTGTGTGTGTGTGTAAAACCTACCCCCCACCCAGCCCCTCAGGAAGGTCAGGGGAGCGCCGTAGAGCCACACTACTCCTCCCTCACCGCTTTCTATCGCTCGCCGGCTCCGGCGGCCGGTCCTCAGCATCTAGTTTCTCCCCTTAACACTGTTGTACATCACCCCCCCCCCCCCCCCCCCCCACCCACCCCTTCAAGGCAAGTATTATCTGTCCCCCGCCTCCCCCTCCTTCCCTCGTGTGTCTCCCCCCCCCCGTCCTTTTGTCCAGCGTAAAAAGCAACCTGCCCTCCACACCTGTCGCTCTGCAAACAATCTGCCCGTCGCATCGCCACGGATACGGTGACAAGCCCCCCCCCCCCCCCCCCCACGCCCGCCCGGCCGGCCGGCCCCAAGCCCCAGAGGGACGTGGTGTACTGATGTTGTTTTCTTGTGTGTGTGTGTGTGTGTGTGTGTGTATGTGTGTGTCGCTTGTGAAGTTTATCTGTCGGTGGGTGGGTGAGTGTGATATACGTATGTGGAGTGGAATGTGTGTGTGTGTGTGTGTGTGTGTGTGTGTGTGTGTGTGTGTGTGTGTGTGTGTGTGTGTGTATGTATGTACATAATGACAGTATCTGTTTGTCTATGTGTGTGTGTGTGTGTGTGTGTGTGTGTGTGTGTGTGTGTGTGTGTGTTTGATAGGTGAATATGTGTGTGTAGTGGAATGTGCATGTGTACACATTTGTATATGTGTGCATGTGTGTCTCCATGTGTGCAAGCAAACATGTGTGTGTGTGTGTGTGAATGTGTGTGTTTATCTATGTATGTGTGTGTGTGTGTGTGTGTCTGGGAGAACAACACCGTTCTTGTGGGCTCCTAGCCAGGGGCCGTTGTATAAATCAATGGGGCCCTTCCCGACGTCCTCTTATCTGATATTGTTATCGCCGCCCTCACTTCGGTACAAAAAAAAAAATCTAATTTTGGGCAAAGTGAAGAGTTGCACAAACTGGCGCCTCGAACACTTTAACCTTGAGACGGACAAAGTTTTGAATGCGATAACAGCCGGCCGTTATCATAGTGGGCCCAAACACTTTTACGTTTCGATGCGAGGATGGCCTCCATATGAGCAGACATTTAAATTTTTCCAGACGATTATCTAAGGGAGAAATAGTATTACTATTGAAACAAGGATATCAACATTGGTATCGTGGCGAAGGCGGTGTTTCATCTTCAAGATGCCCTTATGTGTTAATCTTTGAGTACAAGAAGAACATTTCATATAATTTGCAAGAAACAGGGCATTGTATGTATTAAACATTTAGTATTTTCCTTTGAGAAGCAATAGGGTTTGGATTTTCATATTAATGGACAGAGACATTGATTTGCATGGAAATAACTGGGTAATTTTTTTCATTTTCCCTTGAACCAACAAGGAGCAAGGGACGCCTCGAACGTGTAGTATGTGATTTATGTTAGCGCAGGCCCACCGGGCTCGCCCTAAATTTCCTCCAGCTCTGATAATGAAGAGCAGTAAACCATGACTGCCATTAGTTACCATGGCGATGTGTCATGGTAATGCATAGCTGGCCAAACAAAAATGCTGACAGCATATAGGTATGCAAGAGGAAGTCTATCCTTAAACGCTGCCTGCTCATAAAAAGACATGTATCTGAAAGGTTTGGTTATAATAGCGCCTGCTAAATGACTAAACATTGAACAGTGAAAAACGTATAACAGCTGCACCAACCAGGACGTGCGATGAAAATATTCTCACCGATATTTATTATTTTATTGAATCACAGGCTTATTCCATCCGGATAATATTTGCATGGAGCCATGCGTCACCATTTATAGACGGCTCTTTTTTTTTGTGTGCACGAAGCTAACGTCGCGCCGCTCGCTGCTGAGTAATAAACGCCTACTCTTTTGGGTTTCTGGGAAACTTCTCTTCCTAGGAACCCCCGTATTTAGCCCGCCACGGCGCCACGCTAACGCTAACGCTAATCCCCTTGAGCGCCGCCATTGCAATCGCTATGAGACGACTCCGCCTAGCCGAAGCAGCCACTTAAAAGGAGGGAGCAGATGCTCCGTTTGCAGCACAAGTCGCGTCGCGAATGGAGCGGAGCAGGTTAGCCCCTTAGGCTACGGGGCTGTGAGCTAATGATGATACTCCAGCGGGATATAATGCTATATGGGCTATACTGTAGCGGCACACTGTGAAATCTTATGTGGCAGCCTGGTTGTTTGCGAGCTCAGCTAGCTAAGCTACTTTCCCCTCCACCCCCCCCCCCCCCCCCCCCCCCCCTTCTTCTCTTCTTCTTCTCTTCCCAGTGCAGTGAAACGATGGGAAGGATTTGGGGAGCTGGTGGATGTGTGGACGACGGCCTCTGTAATGTGACTAACCGGATTAGCTGTGAGCTAGGACTCCATGGGAGGGAATTGACGCATTTTTTGAGATGCGACGTACTTCGCCGTGGAAGGCGACAAAAGCGGCCTTAACTGTAAACAAACTCGAGAAAAGGCACGTGCACACACACGCACACACACACACACACACACACACAGTATGCAGGGACACACACATGCACATGTGCACATACACAAATGTCTTGCACACATCAAAGATCACACACACACACACACACACACCAGAACCAGCCCCCAAAGCTTTGCTGTCGAGGCGGGGACTGTCGAAAAAATTAATTTCTAAAACTTTATGGGGTATCGGCTATCAAATTTTAAAGAGTGCAGCTGCGGCTCGAGTTTGCAGGCTCTTCTGTTTACATTGCGGTTCATTTGATTGATTGATGATGCTGCATAATAAACACTGAGGCAATAGTTTGAAATGTTAAGTGACAATCAGTGGGGTTCCCAACTGCGGATATTCTTAGAAATAAGAAATCAGCGGTATTGAGAAGGATTGCGTTGATTTACCTACACACAAGAAGTGCAGTGCAATGTAACTATGATGCAACTGTTTCTACAATAGTTGACAACTTAGGAGACCAGGTCAAAAAGATACCTAATGAGGAAAGAATATATGCTGTCACCAAAATCCGAGTACATAACATTTTTATGCAAATGTCACGCGGTAATAGCCCAGAGAGGATTAAGTCACAATGAGAAACACAGTAGCATCAATTATAACAATATAATGGTAACCATTTAATTTCCCTCTGTTAAAAACAAAACCGAATATATTATCTTTCATTGAAAGTCTCTCATTGGTAAATAGTCCCCCAAACGATTTAAATTCCCCCCAAAGCTATTGTTTCAGGCGACTGTATTTTCCAAAACGCCGATTGGAAGATGATAAGATGTATTTAATTGGGTGGTGCTGGGACGGGTTTTGTTATCATGTTTTTTGTGTTTTTTTTTTTTTTTTTTCTACAAAGCCATTTGTGCCATATAATTCTCGCGTTTAAAGCGTTGTTTATCCGCCTCTGTCCACGCATGCCAACCGCTCCGTCATCCCGTGGGATCGGCCAATTACAGCTGCGGCAGGCGTTTCCACGGGCTAGCGGTGCTGGCGACAGCGACCGAGTGATTGATGTTGGGTGCTTTTTGGGGGACTATCGCTTGATCGTAAAATAAGCCGCTCGGTTGCAGTTCAATTAAACGGAAGAGCTAAAGGGGTGAGTGGTGTTGGGGGGGGGGGTGAGGGAGCTGGGAGGGATGATGGAGCGACACAGGCAGTGGAAAATGTGAGCGATTTGGATTCGTGTTGCGGTACCACTAGTCTGCGGCTGATTTAGTCTGAAATAGGGGCAGCCCGGCTTTGATGCTGTGCGATTGCACCATTGCGGGTTAGCGAGTCACTTGAGTCTGTGTGGTTATCACTCTTCGGAGAGGGTGGAAAGGTGATTCAGATTTGTGGAAATCTAGTTTTCAGCAAAAAAAAAAAAGGGAAACTATGTTCAGACTCTTTTTTTAATAGAGATAACAAGCAAAGCATGCAAGGTTTGCCACATGCAGCAGTCAAGTATGGCCGGTCTAAGACGACTCACTTGTTTCCATTCAACTTGATATATTCATGCAAATACCCACTTCGAAGTGCGACACATTTGTGGTCGTCGCTTATTCTAGGGCGGCTGCCTCAACCCAATTTGCATGGATGAATTTGCTAAGTCAATATCGGGCCCCAAAGTCATAAACTATATCTTTTCAGGAACCAATGCTATTCCTGGAACCCGCTCAGACGGCAACGCTATTACAAGCTGCTAATCTGTTGAGTTCGCCTATGAATTGGAATGAAGCCTAACTGATATACAACCAAGCCACTCTTACCACCGCAAGGCACAAATAAGGGATTTTGCGATTCGTATTTTTCCTTTCTGCAAGTTAGCAGAGTAGGTTTAATAAAGAGGTGATTTGAGGTGAGAACTGCTACCAGCTTCTTCCCCTTCCTGCTTGTCACCAAAGAGCAACGCCGTTTTTTTCCCCCGCTCTGCTTCCGTCAAACCTATGTTTACTTTTGATGATTGGTGAGGCTGCTCACACGTTCGGATTAGCATGTTTATCACGCTGGGATGTACAAATGCTAGCTGGGATTTTTAGCAAAACATGAGTCACACCGTGAGACACCCAGCCAGCCATATTGTTAGCCTCCAGCAGCGCTTTCCTCCTTATAACTTAACATTTCAAAAGAACACCACGTCTACTTTCATCCACTTCTCATCTGGCACACATGTACAATTCACTGTACGACTACAATTCAACCCCGCTAAGTCTAAAAAGTAAAAGGTCAAAACGGTGCCGCTGTAGTTCTTTGAAAAACAATCACACACAAATGGTGAGTTTCTGGAACAGGACTCCCACTTGACTTGGCAGACGTTGCCAGACCGCTTTTAGATGTCCTCCTTGTCAAGAGCACGAACCGACGTGCACAAGCCGAGCCAGGCCTGGCCGCGCTTCAAACCTGCTCCGCTGGTCCTGTGGGCGAGTCGCCTATACCTGCCAATACCGAACACACGCACACAAATATATATACACACACACATATATATATATACACACACACACACACACACACACACAGGCCTCACAGATGCAGACTTTCATCTGGTTTTTAGGTCTTTCTCTCTTCTGGCTCCCCGGATCACACGTTAACCCAGCAAAAGCTACCGATTCCCAGCATGCAACGAGGTTGCATTTCGCAAGGCTGCTTTTCCAATGCAGCCTTTTCATTGAACGAGATTGTGTTTCTGACCCCCCCCCCCCTATTTTCAACGTAAGCCAAAAAGAAAACGTGAGAAATGTACGCCTCATTGATTAGCTCTCATTGAAAACATAATTGATTAAACTATGCACCCACCCATAATTGACTTCATTTGTGCAAATGATTGTCCAAACCGACAGAATTTATCCAGTGCAGCTAATTTGTTCAATACTACTCAATGTGAGTAGCGTTAAAGAAATTAGCTGCAAGTGTATTGGGGAAATAATTGTATACACACACACTATATTGTGACGGCCCTCTCACTCGGTCTACTGGTCTCTGCCTTAGGTGACCTGTGGATGGCAGAGACTGGTGGTGAGGGTGGTCAGGTGATGGTGGTTCACCTGGGCAGGCTTGGCTCTTAGTGATAACAAGTAGAGCAGAGTACTGATATTAGAATTTAAATGGGAGGAGCTTAAACAGAAACTGATGTCATCTTAAATCATCAGTCATTGTTTGAACAGATCAAAATTAGGAGTTTATTAAATATGGTAGGTTCGCCGTTGAATTTGCCTGCGTCGTGTTTCGAAAATTAATTCTTGGCCACACTTGGGTACTGGTGTGTGAGAGTAGAGGAGGGGATGCATGTGCTATTTTCAGCAGCCGTGGCATGAGCTTGCGGCCGGGGGGGCGGGAGAGGGGGATTATCTAGGAGGACAAATATAGAGCAGCACAACGTGGATTAACGTAACATATTATATTGAAAAAGCAAACAGCCAAATACCGCAAAGGATTTAGCTACAATTACTCCTCACCCCCTCTCTCTCGCGCTCTGGCTGTAATTAAAAATCTCATATCTTTAAAAAATAATTTACTATTAACAGTGCTGTTATTTTGTAATTACTGGACCCCCCCTGGGCTACACTAGAATAAGAAAAAAAGGACGGTATAGTCTCTGGATTGCAACATTTCTCGTTCTAGTGGATAGCCAGAGTAAATCACTGAATTAATGTCCTTCCTGTTTCACTCCCTCTCCCTTGGTGTGTCATAACTGCCAAAGTACCAGAGAGGAAAATTACAAGAAATTGTAAGAAACAAATGCAAAAACAAAAGCAAATGCACAGTCCCTCTCAAAGGTCTTTGGTCCCTCCTCCTCTCTCCCCCTTCCCTCTCCCCCAAAACGCATCACCTCACCGAATATAGCGTAAAGCCTACTGTTTACAGTGAATCTGTGCTATGGCATCGTCAAGTTTTTTTGACATAACGTCAAAACTGTTATTTCTTCACATTCTGTTGATAATTGTAGTTAATTTTTGAATGTTTAACTAATAATCTTACATGTCGCACCTTTAATAAAAGCTGTAGGCCTACAAAGTAATTACATTTCCTGCTTGTATCACGGTCATTATCCTGCTAATATTTGATAGGATAGTCAGCGTTGTTTGACTCTTCTTATTCTACATCTGTGGTTTGACATCCAGGTTCTAGGAAAGGTCCTGGGTTTGAATCCCAATGTCCGCTGTCCACCTCCAGGCATCCTTGAGCAAGTATCTAAACAACTATATAACTGCAATTTGCTTTGGATAAAGGCGTCTGCTAAATGACAAAATAGTTAATAGCATCACTGCCACAGCTGTATGCGCTTCGCTCTAATGTATTCGATTTTAGTGTTTGTTTTACTCTGTAAGAGGAAATAAAGTTGGACTAATGACTAACTGATGATTACAATGTGAGGGTTCAGAAAGTTTCAACGGTATATTAACTTTTTGAGCAAGTGTGTGTCCAATGAGAGAAGTTGGTCTAAATTTGAGCCAAGGAGTAGTATGTATTTGATGTCGTTCACTTAACAATTAGTTTTCCATTTATAATTCCCCGGGGGAGGCAAAGTGTCATGTGGTGCTAGCATTAAATGTGGGGTCAATGTAATTCCTAGTTGTCAGGCTTTTTTTCCGCCATGCTAGCTATATCCAGGATCCCGCTGTGGCTTACTTTACCTTGTTATGCTAATTGAATGAGTAAATGGCCTAGCCACTTCGGCTACTCAAAGCGCCGCCCCGCGCGCACACACACCCACACACACACACACACACCCGTGTGCGCGACGATGTGAAAAGCCGACTCTTCACACACTATAATATTATCTTCACCTATAGCAGAAGGTGTGAGGCATGAACACCACTTACCATACAGTCCCCCCCCCCATAGTGACACAAAGAAGGATAGTTGATTTCAGCGTATAAAATAATATGTAAATCAGACCTGCCAAAGGGTTTTTTTAACAACGCTTTCAACATGCAAGGACGCCAGTTGTCTTGCTCAAGGACTACCCCGCGACACTTATGACAGGTGGAGTTGAGCCAGCAACCCTCTTTTGCTTTGAGAGACAGTCTGATCAGATCTCCCTCGATAATATTGGCTAAATATTATAATTATTAAGATAGCATCGTCGTCGTCATCATTACCACAATATTGAGTCAGATCCCATCTGCTCGTTTAGACGTTCAGAAGGATGAAGTATTTTCTTAAACCCCATTCATTTCCACACTATCGCCGGCTGATCGATCGTATCAGGGCGTCCGTTTCGACAAATTGTGTTTCTGATGCGGCGAACATTAAATCCATAACTGCTGCCCTGAGAGACAAGGCTGACGAGTAGA
>JAOPHQ010004004.1:0-72500 GCA_030340625.1 Merluccius polli
TCCATCCAGCCATTAATCACATTTTCCATCCATCCAGCCATTAATCACATCATCCATCCATCCATTAATCATATCCATCCATTATTCACATCATCCATCCATAATCACATCATCCATCCATTCATCACATCATCCATCCATCCAGCCATTAATCACATCATCCATCCATCCAGCCATTAATCACATCATCCATCCATTATTCACATCATCCATCCATGAATCGAAATCCATCCCTCGGGTTACTGTGCCGATCCATTGACACCTTTCTTGTTCTTTTTATTGATCTGCCCTGTCATGTGACCTTGACGTGACAGACACGCAACACCTCAAGCCTGCTATTTCAAACCTGAGTGTTATGACGTGCGTAACGACGGGCTAAACGCTTGCCTGCACAAGCGTTGCTCCCCAACACCCTGAGAACCACTGCTGGCTCTCAGGGAACCGCTTAGAATGTTCTAGTATCCGCCGCCGCAGACACCCAGCGAGGCTTCGCAGAGCCTCTGAGTCATCCTAGACACACACAGTGTGTGTGTGTGCACGCAAATGCACACACACACACACACACACACACACACACACACACACACACACACACACACACACACGCACATGCACAGATGCACACAAACACACACCATTGTATACACACCATCACACACACATGCACACACACACACACACACAACACACAAATGCGTACGCACGCGCAAAAGTTAAAAGGGTCCATGACAACACACATTGTTGTTTGGTTTTTCAAGCCAGGCAACTTGATACAACTTGTCACGCTCTCTTAGTGTTACATGTGCTCTCTCTCTCTCTCTCTCTCTCTCTCTCTCTCTCTCTCTCTCTCTCTCTATCTATCTCTATGTGATACTCACTCAGTGTGTTTGCTTGTGTGTAGGTGGAACCAAACACCAAGCTGTTTCCCGCTGTGTTTGTGCGACCTACCAGCCCTAACCTCTTCCAGTTCGAGCTGACTAAAATCAAGGTCTGGACCAGCATTCACTCAGGCACTTATTGTATGAAACCACAGTATCAGAAATGCTAAACCTGCACTAAGTGACCCAGCGGTTTCCAACCTTTTTTGGCCCGCGACCCCGTTTCCAGCTCTGAAAATGTTTGCGACCCCAACCTGAACTTTCTTGCGTCTGCTTAGTGCTTCCACACAAATTGTTTTTACCCAATCATCTGCTGGTAATATCAATGTCCCGGTGAACATAATCACATTTCTCTACTACACACTAAGTGATTAGCGACCCCAAATGCATGTCAGGGGACCCGAGTTTTGGAACAACTGATATAACAAAATCGAATCGTCTTTCTCTACGGACCACATTTATTGAGAGAAATAATAACCAGTAATCAATGTGTTGCCCTTGGTGGATGGGTGATGAGTAGGGATGTCCGATATTGGCTTTTTTACCGATAACCGATAACCGATATTGTTCAACTCTTAATTTCCGATACCGATATCAACCGATACCGATACCGATATATGCGGCCACGTGAAAGCTCTGCTTTACACTCATTGCAATAGGCTTTATGCCGAGCGGAAGTGTGGATTAATAAACAAAAACAAAACAGCGGTAAAAGCTAGCGTGTGTCCGGGAGAGGGCTGCTCTCCTCGGACACATTACTCTGAAGCCCCGGTGACGGTCTG
Source organism: Merluccius polli (assembly GCA_030340625.1). NCBI lineage: Eukaryota > Metazoa > Chordata > Actinopteri > Gadiformes > Merlucciidae > Merluccius > Merluccius polli. The sequence goes on from JAOPHQ010004004.1 coordinate 1,661, forward strand.
GAAGTGCGGATTAATAAATAAAATAATGTGAGCGCGGTACAGCGGACCTGAACCGGTTGTGATGAGACCTATTTCGCAGAATGCGTTAGTATGTTGCGCTGACCCCTATTTTACTATTCAACGTAGAAACTTTGAAATAATTCCAAACCACCGACATAACTACAGCTACAACTAGCGTCCCGCTACGCGGCCGCACATGCCCAGGCTTGTTATTGAGACGGCGCGGCGCGTGTATGATGTCATCAAACCACGTCCTCACTTGAAACATAACAGATGTCTGAAATTATTTCAAAATCGATTTCGGTATCGGTTAAAAAACCGATACCGATATTTTCCGATATTGATTTTTTATGCCAATATCGGCCGATAATATCGGTGGGCCGATAATATCGGACATCCCTAGTGATGAGTTTTTCTTCAACAAAACGATGATTGTTAATTCAATTAACCCATTCGCACCGAGAGGAAATCTCAAACACTCGTTTTCTATACTCTGGTTTTCCCTCTCCCAGAACACCATGCCCCTGTCGTCGGCCATCTTTAAGAGCGAGCACAAGAACCCGGTGCCTCAGTGTCCTCCGCGGCTGGACGTCCAGTCCATCAGCGCGGTGCTGTGGAGCCGCATGCCCAACAGCTTCCTCAAGGTGGAGACGGGCCGGGTCAGCGAGCGGCACGGCTGGATGGTCCAGTGTGTGGAGCCTCTGCAGATGCTGGCCGTGCACATACCTGAGGAGAACAGGTGTGTGTGTGTGTGTGTGTGTGTGCTCACCTGCTGCAATCTGTATTTAATGTTAATTTAGGTTTTTTTTTGTTTTTTGTTGCACTTTGAATGGAAATAAGCTCACACACGCACACAACCACACACACAAACACTATGTGTATGTGCTGTTTGCTGTTACTGTTTTTGTATGCAATATTGGATAAGAAATAAGCAAATATACACATGGACACACACACACACACACACTCAAATGTGCATATTGACACATGAACACTATACACACATTAATACACCAACACCCATCCACAACAGATTTTGTTCAAATATGATTTGCAAACAATCAATTGGAATATTTGGCTCAGTTGATTGAGCTCCCTCGCATCACGGCTATTAGCATAAATACTCCAAACCGTTGAGCTTTTTCTTTTTTAAAAACCAACCCCCGAGAATAAAGAGGCCATTTCCGCCGCCACGCAGGTGCGTGGACATCATGGAGTTGTCGGAGCAGCAGGACATGCGGCAGTTCCACTACCACACGCTGAAGCTCTACTGCGCCCTGTGCGCGCTGGGCAACACGCGCGTGGCCCACGCCCTCTGCGGCCACCTGGACCAGTCGCAGCTGCTCTACGTCATCGACAACAAGTACCTGTCGGGCGTGCTGCGCGAGGGCTTCTACGGCGTGCTCATCAGCATCCACCTGGAGACGGCCCGGGAGGCGCGCCTCATGATGAACAACGAGTTCATCATCCCCGTCACGCCGGAGACGCGCTCCATCCGCCTCTTCTCGGACGCCTCCAGGAGGCACCTGCCGCCCGGCGTGGGCCTCAGCACCTCGCTCAAGCCCCGCCTCAACTTTGCGCCGCCCTGCTTCGTGGGCAGCAAGCGGGAGCAGCACCTGTACAGCCCGCAGATCCCGCTGGACACGCTCAAGGAGAAGGCCATCAGCATGCTGACGGAGGCGGTGCAGGGCGGCGGCCACCACATCCGGGACCCCGTGGGGGGCAGTGTGCAGTACCAGTTCGTGCCCATCCTGAGGCTGATCAGCACCCTGCTGACCATGGGCGTGCTGGGCAGCGGCGACGTGCACAAGATCCTGCTGCTCATCGACCCCAGTGTGTTCGGGGAGACGGGGGGAGAGAATGAAGTAGCGGCGGCAGCAGCCACGGCGGCCGCGGCGGCTGCCACCGAGGCCACGGAGAAGGAGGGGCTTAAAGGGGCAGAGGAGAAGGCGGTGGAGGCAGGAGAGGAGGAAGCGGCGAAGGATGGGAGACAGCCAATGAAAGGGCTGCTGGAGAAGAGGCTGCCAGAACCTGTCAAGCGGCAGGTAATGGACTCGGCCTAACGGCTGCTATGGTCACCGTTGGCAGAGATTAATTTGAATGAAAATCGAATTAAGTCGTTATTGTTTTATTATTACTGTTTTATTGATAGCAGCAGTAGTATTAGAAGTAATAGTAGTAGTAGTAGTAGCCATAAAATATGGCCTGTGAAGCCCTTTGAGACTGTAATTGTGATTCAGAACTTGTAGTACTTGTAGCACTAGTAGTAGTAGTAGTTAGTAGCATTAGCATTTAAAAAAAAAATTATTATAAAATGTCCTAGTCATAATTAACTGTGTGCCTGTGTGTGTACTTGTGCATTTGCCCGTGTGTGTGTGTGTCTGTGTGTGTTCATGCATGTGTGTGTGTGTGTCTCACATGCCAGATCTGCGAGCTGCTCCACTACTTCTGCGACTGTGAGCTGAAGCACCGCATCGAGGCCATTGCCTCCTTCTCTGACAACTTTGTGTCCAAGCTGCAGTACAACCAGAAGTACCGCTACAACGAGCTGATGCTGGCCCTCAACATGTCCGCCGCCGTCACTGCCAAGAAAACCAAAGAGTTTCGCTCTCCTCCCCAGGAGCAGGTGAGACGGCTCTGCGGAAAGGCAACAGATGCACCGTTTGGCGTTTTGACACAACACAGCAGGAAGAACCGCAGCTAAAGCAGGAGCCAAACACTGATAAATAGTTGAAGTCCACCTCCTAACTCCTAACTAAAAATCGAGAACAAGTGGAAGCACAATATAGTCTGTTGCCCGGGTTGCAGATCTCATGTAAATTCTCTCAAAGACAGAATCACAGCTAAAGTTCAAAGTAATTGGGTTTTTTCCCTGCAATGATTGAATGTACAAAATGGGACTGCCGCCTGTGTCTTTAACGTAATGCAGAAGATTCAGGATAGTCGTGATTCGTCCCCCGTGGTCGAAACACAGCGCTAGAAGGACAGAGGCTAGCAGTTTTGGCCCATTAGCTGTCCCCATCCCATAACTCAGTGAAGGGCCGCGTTGCTGAACCCCTGCCCAGTTCTCCTGCCTCACCGTGGCAACAGAGCCCAAACATCTGCTGCGCTTCATTATGGCTGTCCAACCTATAGATCCTACTGTAGATGTCACGCCAACATATGCAATGACGGGATGGATAGAGTCAGGCCAGGAGGAGAGGGAGAGAGGGAGAGAAAGAGAGAGAGAGAGAGAGAGAGAGAGAGAGAGAGAGAGAATAAGTATAAATTTACTCAAGCCCTAGGTCATTTCACTAACTATCGCTCTCTCTCGCTCTCTCTCTCTCTCTCTCGCTCTCTCTCTCTCTCTCTCTCTCTCTCTCTCTCTCTCTCTCTCTCTCTCTCTCTCTCTCTCTCTCTCTCTCTCTCTCTCTCTCTCTCTCTCTCTCTCTCTCTCACATATGCACAGACAAATATAAAATGTGCACACGCAAATCGAAGCCCGGGGCCTCAATACCTTTAAATGGTGTAACAGTGCGAGGGCTTTTGTGGAGATTTTAAGTGACTTTGGTAATTTTCCACATACATGGGTAATTGATTTCCGCACCCTTTAAATTCCCTTTGGTTTTGTATCATTACTTTGCTCATTTGTGGGCGGTATACACCACCACTGGCCTAGAACCAATCTGAGTGGGCTTTTGTCTACCTCGCTCTCTCTCGCTCTAAGTGTTCCCCAATGCTATCCCCCCCCCCAGTGTGTGTGTGTGTGTGTGTGTGTGTGTGTGTGTGTGTCTGTGCGTATGAGCGAGCGTGCATGTCTGTTTGTGTGTGAATAAATCCTGATTGTCATCTTTGCCAAACCCGCAAACATCCACACACACACACACACACACACACACACACACACACAAACACACATACACACACATACACGCTGCCAGGGCCACAGCTGGGGATGAAGTTGGGTTGTTCACAGCCACTGTACTGATATAACGGTGTGTCATGGTGGCCTTGGAGTGAGAATGCCCAGGGTGACTGTGACTCCACCAGAGCTGTTTATCTCTGCTACTGGTCCAATGACACTGGTGCACCTTCTCTGTACACACACTCCAGTAGGGGTGTGTGTACACACACACCCCAGTCTATTGAATAGAAATGAAACACAAAACAATGGTGTTTGCATTTTTTTGTGTGTGTCTGTGTGTGTGTGTTTCTGTTTGTGTATGCATATGCTTGTGCGTATGTGTGTGCATATGGTTGCATGTGTGCTAATTGTGCATGTGTGTGGGTGCGTGCGTGGTTGTTTGTGTTTGTGTGTGTGTGTCATAGATCAACATGCTGCTGAACTTCAGCACAGGGGAGGACTGCCCGTGTCCGGAGGAGATCCAGGAGGAGCTGTACGACTTCCACAACGAGCTCCGCCTCCACTGCGGTGAGACCAATTGCATCACATGGCATGGCCCGTGGCTCCTCCCCCCTCTCTGGATTCACCCTGACGTGTTGATACTAAACTAAAACTGTAGCTGTCTTCCAGTCGGGACTGAGGATGAGGCCAGATGGGTGAATCTGTAGTGCTAGAATGAAGGATTGCAAAATGAAGTTGGAACGGTATTTTTTGTGTCGTTTTTTTTCGAGCGGGAGCAGCAGCAAGTTAAATAATGATTGTGAATGCCGGCTGACAGCTGTGAGATAGGATTTATATGTCTATTAACGTCCGCTCAAAGTGTATGAGCGTTGGACTCTCATCCAAATGCAGAGGAAATAGTACCGACCCCTTACGCTTGTTTTTGTCAGGCCCTTTAATTTCTGTTATGGTAGATAGGTAGGTAGTTTTTCTGTGTGTGTGTGTGTGTGTGTGTGTGTGCATGTGTGTGTGTGTGCGTGTGTGTGTGTGTGTGTGCGTGTATGTGTGTGTGTGCCACTGAGGTGTGGGGAGGTGGGTGCCTCTCCAGATGGGCCAGACATCCTGATGTTTTGATAAATAATTGAATTGCTGAGTCCCTTCGGTAAACCGAGATATGATTGCTCTCTCAGTCTGGGGCTCATCTGCTCCATCACCCTGCTGAGTACCAAATAGAAGATATATATATATATATATATATATATATATATATATATATATATATATATATATATATATATATATATATATGTATATATACGGTATATTGTTTTTAATAAGATTGTCCCTGTTGTATGTGCTTGTGTCCCTGTTTGTGTGTGTGTGTGTGTGTGTGTGTGTGCGTGTGTGTGTGTTTGTGTGTGTGCCTGCGGTGTGTGTGTGTGTGTGTGTGTGTGTGCGTGCCTGTGTCTGTATGAAGGAATCCCGATGGAGGAAGAGGAAGAGGAGCGGGATACGTCCATTAAAGGTCGCCTTCTGGCCCTGGTGCAGAAAATCAAAGGGCAGCAGCAGAAGGCAGAGAAGGAGCCGGCAGAGACACAGGAAACTGCACCATGTAAGAAGCTCCTGATAATACTCTGACATGGCGTCTTACGACTAGCATTACCGAGTGCGAGTGCTACTGTTACCTAGCCGTGACATTTATGTATGCATGTGTGTGTGTGTATATGTGTGTGCATTATGCATGCTCTAGAGTCTTTAGCTAAGGATAAATACCGTGGAATATAGCGTGGAAATGTAATGAAAACTAATAACAGAAAAAAAAGTATTAATACATTCCCATCATCATCATTTTTTTTTTTTTTTAACCTACCGTTCATCCTAATTACATTAAATCCAAATGCTTACGGAAAATATGCTCTAATGTGACTCCAGGGACACTCCAGTTCACACAACATGGAAACGATTCATAGTTATGCGGAGTACTAGCTGGGACAACAGCTCTTGGTATGATTTGAAGTGGTAATGCTAGAACTACTGGGAGGCATCTGGCTCCTTCAGCTCTGAACAATAGGCGCCTTCGCTGCTACCATACTCTGCTTTTTATCCCTTGTTTTCCTTCACTACAGTTTAGCTGTTGAAGCCCTCTTTCACTGCTCTCCTCTCTGTCTCTCTCTGTCTCAGTCTCTCTCTCTCTCTCTCCCTCTCGCCCTCTCTCTATCTTTTTTTCTAGCAGTGCTGCGCTGCCTCACATGTCATGCCGTTGTTGTTGTTGTTTTTTTTTCCCATTTCAATGTCTGTTTTCAATTTCATTATGGAAATGCACCGCCCGCCCGCGTGTGTGTGTGTGTGTGTGTGTGCCGAGGTGAGTCATGTGCGAGGAGGCATGTTTTAGATCGCTCTGATGGGAGCGGCGTGGAGAGCAGGGAGAGCAGTAAGCGCTGAGGCTAGAACCTCAAGATTCTCCACCTGATTAGACCCATGCACTGAACCCCGGGGAATACACACGCAGCACGCAGTGGCGCGCACACACTCACTCACACACACGGGCACACACACACACACAGGCACACACACACACACATATAATTTAAAAAAAGGGATTCCCATGCACAAACCGATGGAGATAATGTGGAGCTGATGCTGCTTGGTGATCGGTTCGTGTTCAAGTGCCGTCCACCCTGAAGAGGGACACCGTCGAGCCACTTCACATGCAAATGATATGTCATCTGCGGCCAAGGCAGGCCCTACCTGTTCTTCTTCTTCTGACCTTGCGTGTAGGTCGCACTGCAATGTACGTATGGCAGAGCACCGCCCTACCCCCAGGCTTTCATCAACACACACAATGAAACAGACACAGACAAGCACACAAACACGAGGGACCGTTCAATGGCCGGTGACAGATAAAGTGTACCATTTTGAGGCTCCATTTAGAAAAAAATGCTCAATCTAGTGGAAACTTTTTTAAAATTACCCTTCAAATGTATTCCCAAATAAATAAAAAAAACCTCTCTTGCCGTCACACCGAATCCACACGCCAACCCATCCCTAGCCGTTGTCACATTGTTTTGTTTTTTTGCGGGCAGCAGAGATAGTAGGTGCACATTTTCAGGTATATATTCCGAGGGCTGAGGTATGTGTGAGGGGAGCGCATGCCGAGAAAAGGCAATCTCTCCACGGGGGGGGGGGGGGGGGGGCTTCAATGTGACCCCCGAGCGCAGAGCACATCACACATTATGAAAGCGCCCTCGGCTGTAGCTGTAGTATTCCTCTCTGTGTGGGGGACTGAAGGGGTCTGGGTGTTGGGTCGAGGATGGGTGCTGCTGGGCTCGCCAGGGTGTAGCTGGGTGAGAGCCGCTGATTGATTAGTCGGTGGGTCTGTGCTGGCAGGCAAGGGTCCTGCTGTATCACATCCGCTCCTGGTCTATAGCTGAGGAGGCGGGTGGGGGAGGGCGGGCGGCAGTGATTCACCCAGCGAGAGCGATTCACACCCAGCAATATTCCCTGGGGGAATCCTGCTGTCTGCCAGAGGTGTTTGATTCCGAGTTTTTCAATTAATTTTATGGAGGAATTGATTTTATTGGAGCCATAGCCTCCTTTTCACTGTGTGCGCGCGCGTGTGCGTGCGTGCGTGCGTGCGCCCATGTGTGTTTGCATATGCGTTTAGATGCGGTTGTGTGTGTATAAAAATGGGTTTCAGTTGCATTCCAGTGCGTCTATTTCATCATGTACCTTGGCACTTCTCTTCCTTGGCTAATTGGCGCAATAACAGCAGCCAATGGGCAGCTATTGTCGAGGTGTTATTTACTGCTAGCAAGGCACCGCCAGGAGACAAGCTTTCCCAGCCCTGTCAGATTCTTTACCATGCCGTGGATATAGCGTCTCCTCTCCATTACATCATCTGGGATCACCTTAGGGGCCCCCTTGAAGATACAATAGGCACCATGGCAATTGCCATTACTCAAAGGCAGTGTGTTTAATATATAATATCAGATATGTGAGGAGCAATAGATTGTCATGCACCACTGATAAAGGGGTGTAGCGTGTAACGCTAGACAATGATCTCTTAGTGCACATAATGTGTGTGTGTGTGTGTGTGTGTGTGTGTGTGTGTGTGTGTGTGTGTGTGTGTGTGTGTGTGCACGTGTGTGTGTGCTGTACATGCTATGAGTGGCTAAAGTGTTCACCGTGGGTTTTCATCACACTTACCCGAGACAGGAAAGATTTGTCGGCGTACATGTCGTTGGTGGGGGAAATCATTTGAAGAAAGGTGGGGGTATGTGTGTGTGTGTGTGTGTGTGTGTGTGTGTGTGTGTGTGTGTGTGTGTGTGTGTGTGTGTGTGTGTGTGTGTGTGTGTGTGTGTGTGTGTGTGTGTGTGTGTGTGTGTGTGTGTGGTTGCCTGTTAGCTCAGAAGGAGGAATGCGGTCTCATTTCAGAGCATGGCTGTCCACCTTTAACTCTCCTGAGCAGCACGATGGATTACCTCTCTCTCTCTCTCTCACTCTCACTCTCCTTCTCCTTCTCTTTCTCGCTCTCTCTCTTACCAGCACCACACATTATACACCACCTCAGCTTGTGTTGATTGACAGCTCCCACGGACCCGGTCCTTCAGTGGGTCCTCATCAACACATGCGGTCACATAAGCAAACAGCAGCGGAGGCCCTTTAAGACACCAGGGGGCGCTAATTGGGGCAATTTGAAGTCAACAGGGAAATCAATGGTATGGCTCAGGCTCTGACACGCGGCTCGGAGGCTTGTTCGAATTGATGTGTCTCACTCTTCGCAAGGGCTCATACTGTTCTTCTCACAGGAACACACCGGTATACACACACTTCAGACACACACACACACACACATGCGTGTGCTCGTGCCAACACACACATACAGCGAGGCGGCCTATTGATCCAGATTTAATGAAGCCTTAAGGGTAACCCACATTTGAGCTGTCCAAACAAATGTCTCCGTTTAGCCGCAGAAGCAGAATATCGTACGATGCTATTAATACCCAAATAGTCTTTTTTTTTTTTTTTTTTTTTACACACGCCAGAGCGTTCATCTCTCTTCCGCTCCACTGAAGATGTGCAAGTGCCTTTTTTTTCATGAATGAGCTTGCAGGAGCGCCTGTGTTTTCTTTGGAGGGACAATGGCTCATTGTTCACACACAACTCATTAGCTCTCATTCTGAAGCAGGGGATGCAGAGATGAATAAAACGAGCACGCCGCCTTTAGGTTGGCTCCTCTTCGATGGCTTTACGGAGCTGCTTATTAATTGTGTGTTCAAAGGTCTTTTTTTGTGCGCTTTGAAATACATAGTGTTTTTAATAGGCCTTAAGTATGAGTTGTACTCGTAGTACTCAATCAACTAGAACGTTTAACAGCAATGTAATAGCTGTGCGTGCGTACATGTGTGTGTGCGTGTGTGTGTGTGTGTGAGTGAGGACGTCTGCCTGATAGGTGGATATATGTGTGTGAAATGGTCCATAGATTATGGCTACAGCAGTAAGTGTGACCTCTCCAGATGTTATCCTGTTGAAAGGCAAAGCTATAAAATACACATGACAATGGAGAACATGAGCATGGTCATCATCATAATGTATGCATTTATGTAATCACTTGATGTCATCAGTTCACACTGTTGTGGAGTACAGTGGATGTTTCTTGTTGCCTCATACAACTTTGACAATTGTTCATTATATTGACTGAAATGACATCATCATGCAACCCGCCCACATCTAAAATAAAGCAAGGTTTAGAGCAGCTTGACCTCATACACTAGTCCAGTTATTACCTTGGAAATTGATTCAATCAGTTCTACATTACAAGACCCCTACAACACCGCAGTTACTGCAGCAGTGGAAAACAGAGAATCTTTGGTTCATTGTTCCGATGTGAGGACTAAGGGGAAATAGACTTTGCGGTTAATAAATATAGATACATTTGCAAATCGTGGAGTTTAAACTTAATTAGAGAAAGACGGGGATCTATCAACCAAGCCAATTGTGCCTAAGAGGAATAATTGGTCAGTTACGACAACTTTTACATTTTGAACAAATGCATTTGCCTAAACATAGATCATACCTACTTCCATGGTTGTACTGCTGTCACATATAAAACAATGCAGATAAGAATCAGCTTACTGACACTGTCAAATCCACCTGGGTTGTATGGCACATATTACCAGAAAATATTATAGAATACAACACAAAAAAGCACTTTAATAATAACAGTATTTTTCTCTTATGAATGCTTTCTCCTTCACATTTCCCAATGTATTTTGTTCTTTTGTTTCCAACACAATGAACTACCAGAAAAATACATGCGCAAGAGGAAGAGGAAATCAATAAGTAAAGCTATTGTATGAGCCCAGTTCCTCTGCCTCAGCACAGCAGAAGCTTGGCTGTTTATCACCAGTGACAACTGATACGCTCATTAAACACCTCTGCGTCTTATTACTGGCCCCCTTCTGTTTGTTGCTTTCTTACATTTCTCAACCAACAAAGCTCATTAATTTAACACATCAAGTTGAACACTGAGAAGAAGAAGAAGAAAACAATGCAGTCTCTTCTGACCATCCTAATCAGGGGCTCCTGCCACCAACTCTTGGTCCGTCACCATTTTGCCGGTTGCACACTTTATATTTTACACAGTGTATTTTATATTGTAAAGATACAATGTACTTTATTAATCCCAGACGGGAAATGGGGATGTCACAGCAGAAAGTACGGGAGAGTATTAAAATGTGATTAAAACTGTTTAAATGAGTATACAAACTCCAAAAACATATGCAGAAGATATATGCACAATAAGAGTAGAAATATAATAATATTGTATACCTTTTTTTTAATCCAACATCCTGTACAGTTGTATTTTTTATTCTAACACATTCCTGGTATGTGAAATCCTACCTGATGTTATTACATGGCTTTGTTAAATACTCGATTCTGATTGGTCAATTACAGCATTCTACCGTCTGTTATTTCTGAATAGCAGACCGTTGCTATGGATGCTATTTCCATCTGTAAAATGTTACATTTTACAGTTGGAACATGACATTTTTTTGGCGAAAGCAATTTAATACATTTTAAATCAATGAAAACAGTTTTTGTTTTGTTATATCTAATTATTGATTTCTTTAGTAAGTAGCCGTGTAATACCCTTGCGTGAAACGCATTCCAGTTCCCTGTGATTCGGTAATTCTCTGACTCTCCGATTGTTGTTGAACACAGCCAACCTGAAGGAGCTCATCTCCCAGACCATGGTGTGCTGGGCCCAGGAGTGCCACATCCAGGACCCGGAGTTGGTGCGGAAGATGTTCAGCCTGCTGCGGCGGCAGTACGACAGCATCGGCGAGCTGCTGTGCGCCATGCGCAAGAGCTACACCATCAGCGGCGTGTCGGTGCAGGACACCATCAACCTGCTGGCGTCGCTGGGCCAGATCCGCTCGCTGCTGTCCGTACGCATGGGCAAGGAGGAGGAGAAGCTCATGATCGACGGACTGGGGTATACCTGTTAAGATAAGATAAGATAAGATAAGATGAGATAAGATAAATCTTTATTAATCCCCGGAGGGAAACTCAGGTGTCAGAGCAGCAACAGCAATGAGAATGAAACACAGGAGAGGTACGGTAAGAGTAAGAGTACAGATCACCATGGTAATAACAATACAAACATAAATAAGAAATTAAAATAAAGATGGAGTCGAACACTAGATATCTGCACTGGATCTCTGAAAGAGTGACTGAGTGAACATAAGAGCCGTTTCTATCTGTGTTAATGACTCGATCGATGGTTATTTTGTTATTAGGATTCTGGACTCCCCGCTCACATCTGATTGTATTCCTCAAAAGCGCTTTTTAACCCAAGCTTGGTTTGTTTTTTGTTTATTGACCGGTCGTATCGTAGCGCACCTAAAACAATAACGAAACGATAAGTGAATTCATTTAAAAACCAAAATGTTCACATGTAATGCATTTGTCTTCCTTTTGTTTTTGTTGCCCGCGTCGCTTCGTTAACAATCTGTGGTCGCGTCCCTCTTTATGTTTCCGTCCAGTGACATCATGAACAACAAAGTGTTCTACCAGCATCCCAACCTGATGAGGGTGCTGGGCATGCATGAGACCGTCATGCAAGTCATGGTGAACGTGCTGGGAGGAGACAAGTCACAGGTAGCGCCATCCGCTAACTGTCCATTGCTGATTGGCTAAGAAACAGGCTCATGAATGGAGCACACACACACACACACACATACATCATTGGCTCCCTAAAGATCCTGTTTCCATTGTCCCAGATCTCTTGAGTTTCAATTTTTTTCCGTCTGCATCATCCTTCGCATGCTGAGTGTTTGCGTCTCTAATGAAGACGAGGGTCCCAGGAGGTGGAAGTCTTCCACTTGTGTGCCATGGTTGCTGAAGACGGCGATGGGGAGAGAGAGAAGGCAAAGTGGGGGCTGTTTGTGTGCGTGGAGGTGTCTGTCCCCTTCAGACGCTAATTAAGAAAGACAGCGTGTGGACGGACGAGGGGAATTTATAGCAACCGGCCTGAAGGAAGATAAACAGTCCTTTGACTGAACTCTCTGTCCCCTTGGATTAAAACAACAACATGGTCTCACGCTGGATCTCCTGCAATGCTCCTTTTTGTTCCTTCTTTATTCTTCTCATTCTTTCTTCCTTTCTCTTGTTCTTTTCCATCTTTCTTTCAATTTTTCTTTCGTTCCTTCGACTCTTCCTTCTTTCTTTCGCTTGATCTTCCTCTCTTTCCGTCTTTTCATCTCATTCTCTTCTTTCTTCCAATCTTTCCTTCCTTCTCACGGCGCTGATTTGTTTTCCCTTGCCTCTCTCTCTCTCTCTCTGTCTCCTGCAGGAGATCGCCTTCCCCAAGATGGTGGCCAGCTGCTGCCGCTTCCTCTGCTACTTCTGCCGGATCAGCCGTCAGAACCAGAAGGCCATGTTCGACCACCTGAGCTACCTGCTGGAGAACAGCAGCGTGGGCCTGGGTGGGTAGAGACTAGAGACGCCGCTGGATCCCACTTGGTCTCCTCCACGTTTTCCCTTCGCTCCCTCCCTCCCTTCCCTCCTTCGCTCCCTTGCCACAATTAGCAACAGCAGCACACCGATGCCTCGAGACCACCGCTGACCTCATGTCAGGCTGCGACAAAACCCCCCGAGTCCCTAGCGGCCGGCGTGTTTACAATACATAGATATTTAATCTCTCTAACCACCGCCATTATCTATTCGTGCTTGCTTGCTTGCATGCTGCTGCGGTTTGTCTGCCACCATTGTGAGGCTGTAGCGCTATCTAAAACGCTGCCCCGGCGTGCATACCTGGGAAATTAGCTGTAGGAAGAATGAAAGGGAAGGGTGAGGGTGTGTGTGTGGGGGGGGGGGGGGTGGGGGGGTGGGAGGGGTTTCTAAAGACCCTGACAGCACTCTCATTAATATGGGTTACGAATGTGTCCCACTGGGACCGAAGGGCCAAGTTCTTGAGCTGTGAGCCTGCATATATTATTCCCAACACCTGGGATGAGGTGTGTGTGTGTGTGTGTGGGGGGGGGCACGTGTGGCACGTGTGGCATCTGTACGTGTCAGCATGGATATCGGTGGAGGTATTTTTAAGTAAAGGATTGGAAAGTGTTTCATGGGAATACATTAGAAAAGAGAATGAGCAAGAGTGAGTCATCTGTTTTATTCGAAGATGTGTCGTCACTGTGTAAAGCAGAGAGATAGGCTGATAGAGAGAGAGAGACACACACATATGTCTGTGCGTGTGTGTGTCTAAAGGCTGTTCATATATATATATATATATAGTTTTTTTAGTTTTTTATTTGGCAGTTGCTCTACTCAATGGTATTAGGAAACACTGACCCCTGCTGGTTGGTAGTATAAGACATGCCTGCGTATGTCTGTGTGTGTACATAGAATACTAAGCAGCCATTGAGCTACCTTAATGACAAGTGTCTGGTTACTATGAACATAGATTACAATGGAAATGTTGAAATGTTGAAAATAAACACACCACTCAATTTTGTGTGTGTGTGTGTGTGTGTGTGTGCGTGCGTGCTCGTGTGTGTGTGTGTGTGTGTGTGGGCGTGCGTGCACGTGTGTGTGTGTGTGTGTGTGTGTGTGTGTGTGTGTGTGCGTGCGCGTGTGTATGTGTGTGTGTGTGTGTGTCGCAGCCTCACCCTCCATGCGGGGCTCTACTCCCTTGGATGTCGCTGCCTCGTCCGTCATGGACAACAATGGGCTGGCTCTCGCCCTGGAGGAGCCCGATCTTGACAAGGTGCAGTGCAGTCCAATTAAAACCAAGCACTCTCTAATCTCTTTTTCTCTGTCTCTTTCTCTGTGTCTGTGTCTGTCTGTGTCTCTCTCGCTCTCTCCCTCTCTTTCTCTCTCTCTCTCTCTCTCTCTCTCTCTCCCCCTCTGTGTTTCCAGCTCACACTGCTAACACTATTAACTACATGGTTTGACTGATTCTACTTCTGATTCCAATTCTAATCCTTGACTCCACTTCGCCTCTTTTTTAAAGCATCGCTGCTTTAATGGGACTTTTTATTGATATTTTGCTCATGTTTGTTTTTACTCCTGTATTTTCAAGTGTCTTTGAGTACGTAGAAAAGTGTTGCATAAATACAATATATTACTATTATCAGGGTGCAAAATGAACTTCTTTGTCTACCGGCCAAATAGCTAGTGAATCTACCACCCACTTGCATATTTTACCAGCGCTTGGCTGTTGGCTGGTGCAGATTTTGTGCCCTGACTGTTATTATTCTGCGCCCCTGCAGGTGGTGACGTACCTGGCGGGCTGCGGTCTCCAGAGCTGTCCCATGCTGCTCGCTAAAGGCTACCCAGACATCGGCTGGAACCCCATCGAGGGGGAACGCTACCTCTCCTTCCTGCGCTTCGCCGTCTTCGTCAACGGTAAAAAAAAACAACCCTGGCTCTTAACCTTAAATCAGGAACGTTATTGTCAATCAGAAAGGAAATGGTAGACCCTCAACAGATACATTGAAGCCATTATAAGCAACACAATGTATGTATATAACGATCACATGTGATAACGTGTGTGTGTCTGTGTGTGCGTGCGTGTGTGTGTGTGTGTGCATGTGTATGTGAATGTGTCTATGTGTGTATGTATGTGAATGTGTGTGTATCTATGTATGTGTGTGTGTGTCTGTGTGTACGTGCTTATGTATGTGAATGTGTGTGTGTGTGTGTCTGTGTGTGTCTGTGTGTGCGTGTGTGTGTGTGTGTGTATCTATGTATGTGCGTGTGTCTGTCTGTGTGTGTGTGCGTGTGTGTGTGTGTGTGTGATCCAGGCGAGAGCGTGGAGGAGAACTCCAGCGTGGTGGTGAAGCTGCTGATCCGGCGGCCCGAGTGCTTCGGCCCCGCCCTGCGGGGGGAGGGAGGGAACGGCCTGCTGGCCGCCATGAAGGAGGCCATCAAGATCGCCGAGACCCCCGCCCTGGACCTGCCCGGCTCGGTGCACGGGATTAGCTCCGACGCGTAAGACCGCTGAAACCGTCTGTCTAAGGGGTTGTGGTGTGGTTTTGTCTCAACGCTTTTTTATTTTTTGGTACGATTCGACAGCTCGGCAGACGGCGAGGACGAGGAGGAGGTGGTCCACATGGGCAACGCCATCATGTCCTTCTACTCGGCTCTGATCGACCTGCTGGGCCGCTGCGCTCCGGAGATGCATGTAAGTAAAATCCTAGTGAGGGGTATGCTGTACGCACATCACAGACAGTGAGCGCCGGGTTAAGGGCAGAACAAGTTTTTAAGGTAGACATTGAGATATCATTTAGACTTCATTATTCGTTCATCAGATTAGGTTTCTATCCACGATGGAGCTGTTATTTTGGTTTTACACTACATCTCACTTTCCCTTCCTACCTTTGATGTGTGTGCTTGTTTGTGTGTGTGTGTGTGTGTGTTCTTCTCCAGTTGATTAACAAGGGCAAAGGTGAAGCTCTGCGTATACGAGCCATCCTGCGCTCCCTGGTGCCCACGGAGGACCTGGTGGGTATCATTAGCATACCGCTGAAGATGCCAGTCGTTAACAAAGGTACTGTGTCCTGTGTGTGTTTGTGTGTGTGTGTGTGTGTGTGTGTATGTATGTTTGTGTGTGTGTGTCCTGTATGTGTACCGTACTGTACTTTACCTGTGAACAAGGCTTTTTCAAGGCACTTCAACCGACACACCACGTGCTCCTCTGTTCGTTGGAGGCGTTACCACACTTACACCACCGATGTGGAATTGACATTCACAACAGATAGCATCAACAGCTGTTGGGGGAAAAAATAACGCTCAGACATTCAGAGCAGGGCTCAAGGTCATCGATTTAGTTTCACTGCTCATTCCGTTTTTTTTTGGTTGTTATTTTTATTCAGCACTCTCGCCTTTTGTAATCAGATTTTTTCAGGCCCAACGCTCAGAATAAACGCAATCATCTCTCAAGCCAGCAGGTCATTTTTATTTTTTTTTTGTTGCCACGCTACGCATTGATCTGCATTATAGCGAGAGACGCCCAATAGACGTGCCTAAATTTCCCCCCGCCATCACCACCGCCGTTGCTGTGATCTCTGTCGCCGGGCGGACGGAAAGCAGGGGAGGGAGCGGCGAGCCGTGAAGCGAGAAGCAACATTTCTCGTCTGCACGCTGCGCCGCGTCGCCTAATGAATACACATGACTCCAGTAATCAGAACGGACCCGGCGTTATTCAGAAAGGCTGCGTTCAGTGGAGCCGCTAAAGTCACCCCACCCGGCCACAATGGCCACACAGCGCCAGTTGGAGTACACTGGGTCCAAATGGCGATTATCATCTGTTATTATTGTTTCTGTGTTTTTGTTGTTGTTGTATTTCTCTCTGTTGTTATGCAGTTGGAATACACTGGGCTGAAGAAGAAGATGAGAAGCACACACACACAACCGTTGATTAACATTTCAGCTTTTTTTCCCAAGCTCGAATACACTGCTAGCCGAACGTCAAAGCAGGAGACGATGAGTGAGAGAAGTGTTGGAACAAAACAATTTATAATTGGTTTGCAATCTCCATTCCCTCTCTGTTATTGTCAACCACCCCCTCCCCCCTCCCCACCCACCCAGATGGGTCGGTGACCGAGCCGGACATGTCCGCCTGCTTCCAGCCTGACCACAAAGCGCCCATGGTGTTGTTTCTGGATCGGGTGTATGGCGTGGAGGAGCAGAGCTTCCTCCTCCACCTGCTGGAGGTGGGCTTCCTGCCGGACCTCCGAGCCTCCGCCTCCCTGGACACGGTGCGTAGCGACCACCACACATGAGGATTACCTCCCCTACAGACCCCCCCCCCCCCCCCCCCCCCACCAGTTTGAGACTCGCTATTACAGCTAGTACTTTATAGATGGGGCTTAGCTGCGGTTTTATAGGAACGGAGAGTTCTGCTGTTTTTGATTAACATTTAAATGTGACATTTGCGGAAGATGTGCAACTTTAAGGATAAAATGTTGGTCAAATTGGATTGAAGAGATTGAATCAATGTTCTCTGGATAAGTAAGTGAATGTATAAGCATGCGTGTGTGTGTGTGTGTGTGTTTGTGTGTGTGTGCGTGTGTGTTATGTGTGCGCGTGAGTGCGTGCGTGTGTGTGGGTGTGGGTGTGGGTGTGTGCACGTGCGTGCGTGTGTGTGTGTGCATTGTCATTCCTGAACCTATTTTACATTTCATTTTGTAAACCAAGTCATTTGTTCTATAGATCCTAGTATAGTCTATTCTATTGAACTACGTTGATTCAGCCCAATGAAACATGGATGCCAGAAACATGACAAAAAAATGCATCTAAATTTCAACCCCTGTCACTCCTTCCCTGATCTCCTGACCCCCCCCCCCCCCCACCCCTCCTCTTCAGGAGGGTCTGCGGACCACTGAGTCGGCGCTGGCGATGAACCGCTACATCGGCTCGGCGATGCTGCCCCTGCTGACGCGGTGCGCCCCGCTGTTCGCCGGCACCGAGCACTACGTGGCGCTGGTGGACTCCACCCTGCACACCGTCTACCGCCTGTCCAAGGGCCGTTCGCTCACCAAGGCCCAGAGGGACGCCATCGAGGAGTGCCTGCTGGCCGTCTGCAAGTACGGTTGTTTGTTGTTTTTTGAATCCCTGCCCCAGTTCCCACAGGAGGTCCTTTGCCTCTTGCCAGGCCGTTATTAAAAACAAGAAATTGCTGATAATTAATTAATTTGCTTGGTAAAATAAAAATGATGATGATGATGATGATGATGATGACGAAACCACTTTAACACTCAATATGCCAGTGACTAACCCTATTGCCCCCCCCATGGATGTCTCTTTGTGTGGGGCTCTGTAGTCTCATAAATCAGACTTGAGTTTGTTTTTAGGTTGTGTCGTTTTGTTTAGATCATGTTGCTGGAAGCGGGGATCTGTCAGTGTGTAATTGGTTTACTGCGAACACAAACTCAGCCAGCATTAGTCGACTTTTCCCGGTGGGAAGACAAGCTAAAACATTGTGTCCGGACGCGCCAATGCTCTTAGAAATAGTGTAAAGGTTTCAAGTCAATGAACACCGTTTGGACCGGCCACTGTAGGAGAATATCTCTGTTATGAAACAGGTGTAACCCCGCCCCGTTCTGATATTTGTTTCCGGTTCAGGCTATGTGCTGTCTGCTGAACCCCACCCCCTCTGGCAGCCTCTTTGTATGGGGCTCTGTGCGATATATTGTATTTTTCCCTCAAAATAATTTCCCTCTTTCCGAGAATCATGTGTTTAAAAAAAGCCCCAAAAGTGCTAAGCTAAAAAAAGGAAAAGCATTGCCCAGGAGTGAGAACAATACTGGGGTATTTATTATATCCCCTTCCTAATGTCATGTTAGCGCGCTGAAGGGCCTATTATTGTGCTAAATATAGCCCTGTCGTTAAATGCCATCAGACGAGACTGAGGCCAAATTGGTTTGCGTGTGAAGAGGCTGCTGCCACAGACAATCCTCTAATGACTCTCTATTGGTTAAGCTGTATCCTACTCTCTCTCTATTGGTTCTCCCACATCCTACCTTCTCTCTATTGGTTAATTCTGCATCCTACTGGCTGTCTATTAGTTCTTCTACATTCTACTCTCTCTTAAGTGGTTCATTTTACATCCTACTCTCTCTCTCTATTAGTTAATTCTACATCCCATGGTGTCTCTATTGGTTATCCTACATCCTACTCTCTGTCTACTGGTTAATTCTACACATTACTGTTTCTCTATTGGTTAATTCTACATCCTACTGTCTCTCTATTGGTTGATTCTACATCCTACTCTCTCTACCGGTTACCTTGCAGGTACCTCCGCCCCTCCATGCTGCAGCAGCTGCTGAGGAGGCTGGTGTTTGACGTGCCCTTACTGACCGAGTACTGCAAGATGCCCCTCAGGGTAGGGCCCCCCCTTGAACCCCAGTCTGTGGACATACTCATGATCTACACACACACACACATACACACACACACACACACACACACTCATATCTCATCCGTGTGTCTCTCTCTTTTTTTTAAATCAAATGTCAAATGACAAAATGAATACCCGCGAGTGTCTTTGACTCTGAATGCGTTGACCTTTGCCCCTCACCCCCTCCCCCTCACCTCCCAGCTGCTGACCAATCACTATGAGCAGAACTGGAAGTACTACTGCCTGCCGTCGGGCTGGGGCAGCTACGGCATGGCCTCCGACGAGGAGCTGCTCCTCACCAAGAAGATCTTCTGGGGCGTGTTTGATTCGCTCTCCCAGAGGGTGAGGCCATCATGCCTTTTCTCTAGCAACAACACTTGGAGAGCATCGGGGCGGGTGGGGGTGGCTATTAAGCCATCAAAGGCAGACATGGGGCACATTTAATCAAGTGCTCTCAGCTTTGATCACAAAGTGCCGACTGTGTGATTAAAGTCGGCCCACAGTTCAGGGGGCCTTCTTCTGGGGTTTTGGTTGCATGGGAACTTGTAGTATTGTATTGAATTTGACACATCAAACAATTTTTTTCTCACTGCCTTGTCCCGAAGGCTTAATCGGTGTGGGTAATTCCTAAATTATACATATATATATACAGTATATATATATATATATATATATATATATATATATATATATATATATATATATATATATATATATATATATATATATATATATATATATATATTTATCTACCATGATAATAAAAAAAATGTCCAGTCTTTCCATCTGACACACCGCCACAACCTGTACATTGTTACCATAGGCTAGGGATAAAATAGACATAGACTTTGTGATGTGGCCACTTAGCGTTGCTACCTGATCGTGTTTTTATTCGCATTGTGTTGAGATGCCTTCCTGGTGCAGATTTGTAGGTGCAGCACAATTTGTTTAATGCACATTCATGAGAGCGAGGCGGTGCCGAGGGCGGGCCAGAAAACATCAATATTTGCCCAGCCACCCCCCCCCCACCCTCCCTCATTGATCCGGAGCCTGAGGCGGCTTCGAGCCTCAGCTCCCTCTTAAGAGGACTCTGCATTAGTCCCGGTTCTCTGCAGGGACCCCAGACTCCCTCAATACCCCCGTTCTCTAGACATCAGCGCTTTCAATTCCTGCAACGTCTCTTACTTTGCCATGGCTGAAGATCACAATTAAAATAAAAATGCAATGATTTCATTGAATTGCATTTAATTAGGGTAAACAGGGATTAGGGATGGATGGTGAACTAGTATTTGATCCTTAAATTCTCATGTAACGATTTCATTTACATTGTATTATATTAAGTCATTTAGCAAACACTGTTACCCGAAGCAACTTACAGTGAATTCATTTAGATACATGCCAGGGTTCAAACCCAGAACCTTTTGAGTCAAAGAGTCAAACAGCCTAGCTCCACTACGAGCCTAACCTGGCCCCTATTTGTACATTTTATTTTGCAGAAGTATGACTCTGAGCTGTTTAAGATGGCTATGCCGTGCCTCAGCGCCATCTCAGGGGCTCTCCCTCCAGACTATGTGGACGCCTCCATCAGCACCACTGTGCAGGAAAAACCCGTCTCCGTCGACGCCCATGGCAACTTTGACCCCAAGCCCATCAATACATCCAAGTAGGTCACATTAACACCCCTACAACCTTGTGTGTGTGTGTGTGTGTGCGTGCGTGTGCGTGTGCGTGTATCACCCCCCCTCGGTAGGATGAGAGCAGCACGGTAACTCTCCTTTAAGTGCTCTTCCATTAGTTTGATGAAATATCATTGTGTTTCTGGACCCCCGTGTGGATTTGGGTTTTGACATGGACTATTCAAGCGTGCTCGGATAGCGCCATGTAAGCCGTGTGGTTTTAATGTCACGCGTTTACCTTTCCTAGCGTATCGCTACCTGAGAAGCTGGAGTACTTTGCCAACAAGTACGCCGAGCACTCCCATGATAAATGGTCAGCCGAGAAGGTGAGTTACTGCATGAGTTTTATATGAGTTTAATGTACTTGTTCTGTTCATGTGGTTGGGACAGAATCTATAATAAAACAGACATTAGAGCATTTGTAGATGTGGTGAATATTTGTGGAAGTGGAAATGTTTCAAGCAGTAAATAACTACAGTATATACTTACATAACAACAAAGTATTTTGTTGTGTGTATATACGATCAAAATATCTGCTCTGATCTTAATTGTGGCTTTGGTTGATTTCCTCTATTTGTCAAATCCCATAGCATGGTGCGCCCTCTGGTGGTTCAAATATTAAACCCCCAACCACATTCCTCTCTGTCACCTTTAGGTGTTGCTGGGGTGGAAGTATGGCGAGTGTGTGGACGAAAAGGCCAAGACTCACCCCCAGCTCAGGATGTACAAGGGCCTGACAGAGAAGGTGCAGTGAGAGGAAATGTCGATATCAGAAGTGTGAAATAGGAAACAAGACTGACACCAAAGCGGCATTACGCAGGAACCTGCAACATCAATAGCGATAGAAACATTAGAAAAAATCATATAGAAATATATCAAAATGAAAATGCATAGAAATATTTAAACATGGGTTAGGAAAATGAACACTATTGCGGTTGGTGTTTGTCAGTGGTTTTTGACATAATAAATCAGTGTATGTACCTCATTTAAATATGTTTAAGAATAATGCTAATATGGTCCTGTTCTCTGGACCGCAGGAGAAAGAGATTTACCGCTGGCCCATCAGAGAGTCTCTCAGAAGCATGCTGGCCATGGGCTGGAATGTGGACCGCACCAGGGATGGAGAGAGCATGTCTCAGCAGAGGGAGAGCGAGAAGATGCGCAAAATCTCCCAGGCATCGCAGGTCAGAAGATTAATAACAGCGCCGAAAAAAAATGTTTATCTTTACTTGTGTATTTGAAAGAAGAAGAAAACACCTTAAAGGCTTTCTGTGACTCAATCCGCTGATGCATGTTGTTGCCAAATAACCTGACCTGACTCACAACTCTGTATTTTGAACATTTACAGGCAAACGGTTTTAACCCAAGTCCGATAGACACAAGCAACGTGGTCCTGTCCAGAGAATTGCAGGTGGTTATCTCTTTATGTATCTCATGAAGCATACAAAGTGTTTTCTATCTATTTGTCTGTCTCTACCTAGCTCGCCTTCAGATTGAGACAAGGTTATTTTAATTTCATTTATTAGGTTTTTCCATGCATGTGTCATGGTGGTTGTGACGGTGTGTCAATGTGTTCCCCCTAGGGCATGGTGGAGGTGGTGGCTGAGAATTATCATAACATCTGGGCTAGGAAGAAAAAGAGTGACCTTGGAAGCAAAGGTGGTTCCCTAATGTCGTCGATTCCTCATACACTGCAGACAAACACACACAGACACACACACACACACACACACACACACACAGACACACATGCACGCACACACATGCACGCACACGCACACATACACAAAAACATGCATGCACTCACACACACACACACACACACACACACACAGAACTGATGTACTGGGGTAAGGGGATTATGTTGTGTTGTGAATGTGTGTATGATGTGTGAGGTGAGGAGGTTTTCCTGTAGAGCGTGCGTGTGTGTGTGTGTGTGTGTGTGTGTACTTGCGTGCGTGTGTGTGTGTGTGTTTATGCCAGAGATCACACTAGCCATAGATTCCACTAAAGCCATTGCTGTCAGATAGAGACATACAGGAGATAGCTGTAGACAGCCATGATCAATGCTCGGTCACTGAGCATGGCTGCCTGCTGTGTGTGTGTGTGTGTGTGTGTGTGTGTGTGTGTGTGTGGTTTCAGGCGGGGGAACACACCCCCTGCTGGTGCCCTACGACACGCTGACGGCTAAGGAGAAGGCACGTGATCGTGAGAAGGCTCAGGATCTGTTCCGCTTCCTGCAGATCAATGGCTACGTCATCACAAGGTTAATTGTTTCTCAGTTGGACTGTCTGCAGCTTCTCAGACCCATTTGCCCGTTGCATAAATAATATTCTTACGCCTAGTTATTGATTTGGCTCATAACATGGTCGTCTGATTTCCCCTCTCAATTAAATGTACCCTTCCCACCTTTTCTTCATTGAAGATCATTCACTTCCAATAGATTTTTAGCATCAACATTATTACACGTCATGCATTCACTATTTGTTGTAGTTTAGAGATGTTACCCTAGAATAACTTTGACAATATGATGAGAAATCATCACACACACACAATGATTCTTGTGTGTGTGTGTGTGTGTTTGCGTGTCCGTGCGTGCGTGTGCGCATGTGTGTGTGCATCTCAGAGGTATGAAGGACATGGAGCAGGACTCGTCGTCGATGGAGAAGAGGTTTGCGTACAAGTTCCTCAAGAAGCTGCTGAAGTATGTGGACTCTGCTCAGGAGTTCGTCGCCCACCTGGGTAGGAAGTTTATGTTCCTTCATAACACTGGATTAGGGTGATAGTGTGATGATAGGGGGGATGATGGTAATGGTGATTATGGGAATGATGATGATGGTGATGAGGATGATGAATATTATGGGAATAATGACAATGACAATTATGTTGATGTCGATGAAGATTATTTGTATTATTATTCATATGTTGTTACTCTAGAGGCCATGGCCATCAGTGGAAAAACCGACAGGTCACCTCATGAACAGGAGATCAAGTTCTTCGCCAAAGTGAGTCTGAACTCTACGAATAAATCCGGAAAGAAATACGAGGAAATACTGTCTCACTCAATCTGACTTTCCGTCTCCATCATCTCCACTGTCATCTCATCTCTTAGGTCCTCCTCCCGCTCATCGACCAGTACTTCAAGAACCACTC
The DNA here is from genome assembly GCA_030340625.1 of Merluccius polli. Taxonomy (NCBI): domain Eukaryota; kingdom Metazoa; phylum Chordata; class Actinopteri; order Gadiformes; family Merlucciidae; genus Merluccius; species Merluccius polli. The sequence goes on from JAOPHQ010004004.1 coordinate 25,722, forward strand.
GCTCTACTTCCTCTCCTCGGCCAATAAGAACCTGAGCAGCAGCGGCTATGCCTCCAACAAGGAGAAGGAAATGGTCACCAGGTTGGCCACATCCTTCTGCATATCTCCGCCACAAACACACACTTTTAACAGCCTCTCACTCTGCATCGCTGAGTCTCCTCAATTCAATGTTTTCTCTTCTTCTTCTTCTTCTTCTTCTTCTTCTTCTTCTTCTTCTTCTTCTTCTTCTTCTTCTTCTTCTTCTTCTTCTTCTCCTGTTCTTCCTGCAATCTTTCTGTTCTTCTACTCTTTCAGCCTGTTCTGTAAGTTAGCAGCTCTTGTGAGACATAGGATTTCCCTCTTTGGTAAGACCACTACCTACTCGGTCTCTGGGCAGTGTCTGTGTGTGTGCACGTGTGAAGTGTTTCTGTGTGTGCATGTGTAATTGTGTGTGACCATAAACCCTTTAAAAAAACAAAGCATTGGTTTTATATTGTATGTATTTAGGTGTAGATTAAGTAGTTATGAGAGTCATCAATCTAGTCATCAATTTGTTTGTGTGTGTGTGTGTGTGTGTGTGCGTGCGTGCGTGCATGCGCGCGCGCGTGTGTGTGTGTGTGTGTGTGTGCGCGCGTGTGTGTGTGTGTGTGTGTGCGCATCCTTATGATACAGGAAGTGACTCCACCACCATGGTTAGCTGTCTCCATATCCTGGCACATACATTGGACACCAGGTGAGTACCAGTTTCTCTAATCTCATGAATGTGCAGGTCATCCCAATAGAGCCCACTGGTCTACAATACACATCATAATGAAAACATCCAATCCACTTTGATTGTATGCTTTGATTAGTCACATTCACTTTGAATGAAACAAAAGCTATGTCGGAACTACAATAACAAAGTGAGTTAGCATGTTAAGAAAAGAGGCACTCTTGCCGTGTTTGTTTGGCTTTGCCTCTGGGAAATGCTGACATTAACAAAGATCACCCTATGGCATTCAAATGAGGCCAGAGCCTACTTAGTACTTGTGTACATTCGGCCCAAGGCGGCTATTGTTCTTTGGGAGGAGACGGCGTGCTGTGTGTTAATGTAACGTACACGTAGTGACGTTAAATCTAGGGAGTGTATCCGAGCGTGAGGCGAGTGCTGGGGCGGCAACAGCTGCATCCACAGGAGCTGCCTTTTCAGCATTTTTCCTTCCTGCAGAGCTGCATCGGGGGCTAAGCTAAGCAACAGCAGGGCTCATTATGGGATGTTATGAAATGTGAAATGCCACGCCAAAAAATGAAAACAACCCGCCGAAGGTTAAAAAAAACACACACACACACACACACACACCATCGCAGACTCATCGCAGTAATGCATGATGCTATTTATGGAATGTCATCTATTAAGCTGATGGTTTTAATCTTGCACAAAAAAGCCATTCGCTTTGGACGCAAACACCCATAAAATTAATCGGTGCATATTAGCCTACAGGACCGGTCGGCCATTATGTACAGAGAAGAGGCCTAATCGTTATGCGCCGGTCCACTTCTACACCCCCACCACCCACCCTGAGATCACAGTCTGCTATGTTGGCTCACCTCCACTAATCCCCTTGCCCCCCACCCACCCACCCTCTCCCCCTCAGGACGGTGATGAAGTCGGGCTCGGACACGGTGAAGGCGGGCCTGCGGACGTTCTTCGAGAACGCGGCCGAGGACCTGGAGAAGACGCTGGAGAACCTCAAGCTGGGGAAGTTCACCCACTCGCGCTCCCAGATGAAGGGCGTGTCGCAGAACATCAACTACACCACGGTGGCGCTGCTGCCCATCCTCACGGCGCTCTTCCAGCACATCACGCAGCACCACGTCGGCGTCGACCTGCTCCGTGAGTCCCGAGAGGAAGCGCGCGTGACGGCGACGTAGCTCCGTTAGGGTGTTGTTGTTGTTGTTCACTCTGTGACGTCGGTGGGTTTATGTTGTTGTTGTTGTTGTTGTCGTTTGATTGTACCGCAGTGGATGACGTTCAAGTGTCCTGCTATCGGATCCTGAACAGCCTCTATGCCCTGGGCACGGGGAAAAACATTTATGTTGAAAGGTACCGCAAATTGTGTTTTATGTATATCTATTTGTATTCATATCCATATCATGTCAACTGTGATAATATCAAAAAGGTCAGAGTTAACGTTTGCTTCTAAATAACGTTGCTAATGTGATCTTTTACACCTGCTCATCTTCTGCGAATTTGATTTCGAATAACATTTATCTGAATTATCCCTCACCCCTCCCACCAGGCAGCTGCCGGCCCTCGGCGAGTGCCTGGCCACCCTGGCTGGAGCGCTGCCTGTGGCCTTCCTGGAGGCCCAGCTGAACGCCTACAACCCCTGCTCTGTGTTCAACACCAAGTCGGCCCGCGAGCGAGCCAGTGAGTCATGCAGTTAGCAAACGTTAGGGCCATTAGGGAAGGAAGAGCGGGGGGGTTGGAGGAGTGGTGATACATGGAACAGACGTTTTGTTGCGATAAGGAGATCAAATGGTTATTTTATTTTATATATGATTGGTTAAAACTAAATGTAATAAAAATATATAAATATAAAATAAATATAAAATAAATAAGCTATTTTAAATATATATATATATATATATATATATATATATATATATATATATATATATATATATATATATAAACTATATATATATATATATATATATATATATATATATATATATATATATATATATATATATATATAAACTATATATATATATATATATATATATAGTTTGTTGTGCATCTTTGAAATGCTGACATTGTGCTGATATTGTGAGTTCATGGATGCAAAATCAGCTCTCATTGGGAAGCTTTCTCTGTGGGACAACCAGTCTTACACTAATCCTGGTGATACAACAAGGGATACGTTGCAAAACAAAAATAATCCAATGAATCCCATGCTTACGTTTTAGTTTTGTGTGTGTGTGTGTGTGTGTGTGTGTCCAGTCCAGGACATGCCGGACTCGGTGGAGGACATGTGTCCCGAGATGCCCCGCCTGGGCGGCCTGATGAAGGACATCAACGACATGGCCGAGTCGGGCGCCCGCTACACGGAGATGCCCCACGTCATCGAGGTGGTGCTGCCCATGCTCTGCAACTACCTGTCCTACTGGTGGGAGCGCGGGCCGGAGAACCAGCCGGCCGGCGGGGGCTGCATGTGCTGCACCACCGTCACCTCGGAGCACCTCAGCCTCATCCTGGGCAACATCCTGAAGATCCTCAACAGCAACCTGGGCATCGACGAGGCCTCCTGGATGAAGAGGATCGCAGGTACTGATGGGAGGCGGGGGGGGCGACATTAGGGTGCCTGGTGGATGAAGAGCATGGCGGGTAAGGAGGGGAGGGCAGGGGTGACATTGGGGTCCCTGGTGGAGATTGGGGAGTGGAAGTGGAGAGGCATGTGGGAGAGTTGTGTTAAGATAAGATAAGGTACTTTGTTTATCCCGGATGGGAAATTTGAGTGTCACAGCAGAAAGTATAAGACAGTCATAACAAAATAAAAGTATGGACATTTGAAAAAACAACAAATCTATATACACAATATGAGTAGTAGAATGTAAATGTACACATTATTATAAGTTGAGGTCATCTTTATTGATCGTATATGTTACATTTTTGGCATTCTACATTATCGACTGTATACATTATTGACATTATCGTCATAGTCTGAAGTGACAAACAACTAACTGTCAAACTAGTTTTGCAAACATACGATTCAGAACAGCTCGGTTTAAAATCTAGCAGGTAAGGCGTGCTTCAATCGAATGCCTCCAGAATGACTTCATCAGAATTTGAACCCGAACTCCCCCCATAGCATCCTACCGTCTTTCCTCCTCTGTGTTTCAGTCTACGTCCAGCCCATCATCAGCAAGGCACGGGCCGACCTACTGAAGAGCCACTTCCTGCCCACGCTGGACAAGCTGAAGAAGAAGACGGTGAAGGTGGTGGGCGAGGAGGAGCTCCTTAAAGCGGACAGCAAGGGGGACACCCAGGAGGCCGAGCTGCTGATCCTGGACGAGTTTGCCGTGCTCTGCAGGGACCTGTACGCCTTCTACCCCATGCTCATCCGCTACGTGGACAACAACAGGTGAGCCTGGTGCATGATGGGTAACAGAGTTTTTGCTGTTGTGGGTTTGGTAACATGTTCGGTTTTAGTGGACTTCATTAAGGTTAGTGTAAAGTTGTCCTAATGATTTCCTTTTTTTATAACAAGAGATGATAAAATATGATAGGATAGGTAAGGTTAGACAGGTTTGGAGTGGTTTACAGCAAACTATGCTTTGCACTTCCTGCTGCTCACTCAAAGCCACATCAACAATAGACACACTCAATATGTGTGAATGGCGGTATCGTTTCTCGTGTAGATCTCGGTGGCTTAAGGAACCGGACAGGGACTCCAACGAGCTCTTCAAAATGGTGGCCGAGATATTCATCCTGTGGTGCAAATCACACGTGAGTAATAACTCCCCCCGGCTCAGACAAACACACCACACAAAGTAGTCCCAGCAGCCGGCTTCATGTGTGACTGGCTTTGAGTAGCAGATGGCCGCCTTGCATTTTTGGCATTAACTTCTTTCTGCAGAACTTCAAACGGGAAGAGCAGAACTTTGTGGTGCAGAACGAGATCAACAATCTGTCCTTCCTGACCGGTGAAAACAAGACCAAGATGTCTAAGGTAGATCCCTGTTGTTTGTCTCCACCAGTTCAGTGAGTCGAGCCAGTGGGAACTTTTTTATATCTTATTACGATGAAGAACCCAACTGGGTCTCGCGCTCTGGCAGTAGAGTAAAGCCCTGCTAGTTATGTGTGAAGTTGATGCCATAACACCTCGGGATTTTCGCTGCACCACTCTCGCTTTCTTTTGCTGGCACGTCTACGACTGTGCGTGTGTGTGTGTGTGTGTGTGTGTGTGTGTGTGTGTGTGTTTGTGTGTGTGTGTGTGTGTGTGTGTGTGTGTGTGTGTTTGTGTGTGTGTGTAGGAGGGGGGGGCGGGGGGGGGGGTGTGTTTGTGTGTGTGTGTGTGTGTGTGTGTCTGTAGAAATGAGTGGTTCCTTTCAAGCCAACCACTTAAATTTGTCTCTGCAGGCTCTCAGTGTTTGTTTCTCTACGATCGAATGGGAAAGCATTTCTCTGTTATGGATTTCCACCATCCACCTATCCCTTACTCGCATCTCACTTTTATTCAATTGAAGGGTTCCCTCTGTGCAATAAGTTCAAGCTAAATACTTTACTCCTAAGTAATCAATTTGCATTGCCAAAGGAAATGCTTAGGCATGAAACAAATCACAGGTCTTAAAGCAAGAAAAACCTTTTTCTCGCATTTTACCTTAAATGACCGGCTTATTGTTCTGTGTGTGTGTGTTATATATTGGTCTCCATTTTATTGAAAATGTTTCAAGTCTGGAGGGCAAGACCAGGAGCGTAAGCACAAGAAGCGGCGCGGGGAGTTTTACTCCATCCAGACATCTCTGATCGTGGCGGCGCTGAAGAAGATGCTGCCCATCGGCCTCAACATGTGCACCCCTGGGGACCAGGAGCTCATCTCCCTGGCCAAGACCCGCTACCTCCTGGTGAGCACTGGGCTCATGTGGGTGCTACTACTGGGAAGAAGACGGAGAAGAAGAAGAAGAAGCAAAAAAACGGCAACAAAGGACTAGAAAAAGCAAAGCATAGCTGCTGTGCCAATATGGATTATTATATTAAACTTAAATGCGATGTGTGTGATGTAGTTCCTTGCTGACATGTTTTGCTTGTTGATGGTTTATGCTAAATGTAAAGTCAATATCAAAATCGAATGCATGCATTACCATTGGGAAAAAAATAAACTAAGTTGTTTCGCTTCTAAAAACACATTTATCAGAACTAGAAATATGTTTAAGAAAGATAGTGAGCCTATGCAGTTTATATATTATTGAACTTATCTTTAATATAATAATCCATAAAATGCAATAACTTCGCCAAGTTAGACGATATCTAGGACTCCAATAGTACTGTTGTACAGCCTGATGATTCAGGTTTCTTTAATTCCCCTTTTTACTCTTTTACCACATTTACAGAAAGACACAGATGACGAAGTCAAGGACCATATCAGGCAAAATCTACACCTTCAAGAAAAGGTGGGCAAGTCCACACTTCAAGTTGCTGATGAATGAACGTTTTTTCAATGTGGCTCCTTTGTTTTTCGTAGCAAACAAGCAAGTCAAATTGAACATTGTTTAACTAGGGTAAACTGTAGTTGCCCCAAACCTAAATCCCCCTTTACCTCCAACAGTCGGAGGACCCGGCGGTGCGGTGGCAGCTGAACCTGTACAAGAACGTGGTGGTGAAGAGCGAGGGACACGCCGATCCCGGCAGGACCGTCAACCGCATCCAGAGCATCTCGGCTGCCGTCTTCAACCTGGAGCAGGTCTGTTGAACCTCCGACCCTGACCTACTGTTGTTATAGAGGCGCAAGGGACCCAGATCACAAAATGCATGCAAGAAAATAAAAAAACACACCCCAGACCTACGACCGACGGGGTGGGGGTGGGGGGTGCGCGCGATCGTAACACACCCAAAAATCTGGACTGGCCCAAAAATGTGCATCGGCCCACCGGGCATTTGCCCGGTGGGCCGATGGCCAGTCCGCCCCTGCACATCACACACCAAAAGATCATCATAACTGACTAACAACTTTCTTGGTCTTACTGTAGGTTGAGCAGCCGTTGAGGTCCAAGAAGTGTGTTTGGCAGAAGCTGTTGTCCAAGCAGAGGAAGAGGGCGGTGGTGGCCTGCTTCCGTATGGCTCCTCTGTACAACCTCCCCAGGTACCGCTCTATAACATACTGTTATTATTATCGCTAAAAGACCCCCATGTCATTGAGGCTGAATAGCTGTTGTACTGAGGTGTCCAAGTTTACTAGATATTTGAATGTGCTTTATTTTTGAAGTCTTGATTCGATAACATTAACAATCGTTATGTGCTTCAATATTCAACGCTATCTAAAAACAACTGATTGTTGTGATCCATTTAGATTGAGATTAAGTAAGAAAGCCAGCAGTGCGTATTGTTGATACGGTTTAAAACTTCTGATTCGCTAATCAATACTGTCTTTTCTTCTTTTTTTTTCCAAATAAAATGTTTACAGTACTTCTGGTAATCTGTTATAAATGCCAGTGTTTAGCAGCCATCACAATGGGCACAACCTGAGCACATCACACCTTTCTACCCCCCCCCCCCCCCCCCCCCCCACTGCCAGGAATGATTTCATTTTCCGTCCTCCACGCCACCGCCATTTCATTTCTCTTCTCTCCTGGGTTCTGACCCTGAATTATTACACAGACCGACCCCCCCCCCCACCACCACCACCAAGCTACAGGACAAATGCAGGGCCGGCAGCTGTTATGGGGGAACAGAAAGGGGAAAAGGGACACAACCAATTTCACGGCCCGTTGCTCCGTAACTCAATCAATGCAGGGCCAGGCGGAGAAGCTACAGAAGTGGCGTGTGTGTGTTTGTGTGTGTGTGTGTCTGGGGGGTGGGGGGTGGTGGTGGTGGCAGCGAAACAATTATGTGTCTCAACCTGGGGTGGGTGTGGGGGGGGTTCAGACAAGCGCTTCCTGTCTGACAGCATGACTCATCTTCCTCCTGTTGTTTTCACTCTGGTGGGTGTAGCAGCCTGGACAGTAATTAAGGAGCTATAGCTCCAGACAAATACACGCGATAGGGATAGTGGAGCGCAATATGTCCGCCCGCCGCAAGCTTGTGTTTGGTGCGCTCTAATTAAATCATTTCCTGGGAAATGGGTGAAATGTTTTCTCGCTTTCTCGCAGAGTTAGGTCTGTTTTTTTTTTTTTCACACTTTCAACATTTTTCTTCACCTACAAAATAACGTTTTTGTGTTTTCTTCCTCTGTGCTTTATTTATCTCATTTCGCTTTTTTAAAAAAAAAATCTTTCTGCACTCCCCTGAATGTCCTCACTGAATTATACCACCTCACCCCCCCCCCCCCTCCCCATGTTTAGGCATACCAGTAATAATTACCTCCTGAATGCCTTCCGACTTATTTGGCTGGAGGAGATGCATGAGAACACAGACTGTGACAGTCTGCTCTCCATGTTGACGGTAACGTAGCACTAAGCGGCACCTTGTTATGACCCTCCTAAAGCACCTTGGTATGACCTTTGACCTTCCTTGGCGACACTCTGCAACCCCCCCCCCCCACGCCCCCTTCCAGCCACTGTTTTTGTAAGGTGATTGTGTCATGGATAGTATAACTTGTTGAAGGGGTGCAAATAACTAAAAAAACAAAAAAAAGGCGATCATATTAATCTGATAAGGTGTTTTTTTCCCTCAAGCTTCAAATTGTTTTTCCAAGAGATTGATTAATTATTGATAATGACGATGGGTTTGGAGTTTGGTTGTTGTGCGAAGACGGCTAAACAAAGGGGCGTGTCCCTCGGTGTGCCACTAGGTCTCACCGATGAATGTTGTTTCTCTCCTCCTCAAGGTGACCAGCTGGATGTGCTAGTACCTTCTTCTACTAACCTACTATTAACCCTCCTCTCCTCCCTCCTCCCTCCTCCCTCCTCCGCTGCTGAGCTCCTCTCTAACCCCAGTCTAATGTCCCCCTTCCCCAGGCACCGCTCTATTAACCTCTTCCTCCAGGCCTATCAGAGAATATGGATAGAGACAGAGGAGTACTCCTTTGAGGAGAAGCTAGTGCAGGACCTTGCAGTAAGTACTAACCCGGCCCTGTGGCACAACAACAACACAACAACAACAACAAAAATCAACACAGTCATCTCGGTAGCTTTTATACATTGTGGGGCTCCTAGGTTCCTGTTCGTAGGTGCTTTTCTGAGCGGCCCCCCTTGCCGGCGCCGGTCAGTCATCCGTGTCGTGTGCCTTAATGTTTTCACCTGCCTGTTCACCCTGGGGTGGGGGGGTGGGGGGGGTGGGGGAGCATGACATCACCGGTGATGTCAGCGCCAGCCCCGGCAGAAAGGATTGCTCCGTGACTCGTAAGGCATCCTGCTCAATGACGCACAACCCGTGCGTCGTTGAGCAGCAGCGGTACCAGACCACCCGACCGTGCCCCTCCTCCCGCCCACTGATTACATTCACGGGAGACGTAGTGTCTTTCCTGAATACCCCATGTTCTGGTTTTCTTCTTCTTCGCTGTCATTTTGAGGAATCGGTTGTGCTGGAAGCAGAGGAAATAAACGCCCGGCGCTGCTTTCCGTACAACTTAACAGAATTCCTTTAAAAAGAGCATCAATCATCGCAAAGCCCTGCGGGGACCCCGTGGCACAGTGTGGTTCATTATTGCAGCCTGCGTACGCTTAGAGAGCACATGCAGTTTATCTGATTGGAGATCATAGTCAATTAGGGGTTGGATTTGGGGATAAATTGGTAGATCATCGCAGTCTCGAGGAGGTTCATTCTGACTTCCATTCCTTAACACCGCTTAGTTGATTAAGCATTGCGTCATCTGGCTGGCCTGTGTGTGTGTGTGTGAGTGTGTGTGTGTGTGTGTGTGTGTGTGCACGTGCGTGCGTGCTTACATGCATGTGTCTGTGCGTCAATACCTGCATTTGTGATAAATTGTGCATGCGACTTTATAATCCCATTCCGTCCGGGTATATGTTGCCACTTAATGTAGGTGTTGTAGAGTGCAAAAAACATTGATAAACCTGTGTGTTAGTTGCGGAGTGGATGATTTCACAGCTCATTAGACGCATAGGAGGTGCTGCAGTGTATTTGGCCCCCCACTGGCACAGAGAGGACATGGCTGATAACTGAAGTTGTAATGTGCTCCATGGATGGCCGTGTGCACACTGACATGCGTGGGTGTGTGCAGAAAACCCAGCCCAAAGTGGAGGAGGAGGAGGAGGAGGTGGTGGACATGCAGCCAGACCCTCTTCATCAGCTCATCCTGCACTTCAGCCACAACGCCCTGACGGAGTGCAGGTGGGCTCTCTCTCTTTCTCTCTCTCTCTCGTTCTCTCGCTCTCCTACTCCTCCTACTATCTAATCTCTCTATCGCTCACAATCAAACACAAACAAACACCTGGGTACCATGACAACAGCACTCCATCAAGCTGGGATGTTCCACATGAGATAGATTGCATCTGCAGTAATGTGAGATTGGATTTACTAGTTTGTCACATTTAAGCTGGTGAAAGATGGTATTTTTTTTATTTTATAATTTTATAAAATGATTTTATCCCTTCCTAGTTCATTGGAAGAGGACCCCCTTTACATTGCCTATGCAGATATGATGGCGAAGGTAAGGTGTAGTTTGTGTTTTTTCTTGGTGTTCCTGTTGTGTTCCTTACATCCCTCTCTATACTGCGTCTGACCCGTGAAACGTTTCCCGCAGAGTTGCGCCGAAGACGAAGAGGAGAACTACGAGGAAGAGAGAGAGAAAACATTTGAGGTACTCAAACGCCTGTCTTCCAAGTTACTGCGTCCTCCTAAACCACGTAAATGGATTTTGAAGTGGTCATTCATCCAAACTATGGTCATGTACTTATACAGTGTATCTGCGTGTTGTTTTCGATCCCAGGAAAAGGAGATGGAGAAACAGAAGACCCTCTACCAGCAGGCAAGGCTGCATGACCGCGGGGCTGCAGAAATGGTGCTCCAAATGATAAGCGCCAGCAAAGGTAAGGCTCCTTCCCTTTTCAGGGTACCCACGGAGGTATTCAAAGTATTAGTCTTGAAGTGGCAAGTCTGTTTAGTTCTCTTTGGCGACACCTATAGCAATAAGCGGTACTTGCAGGTGTGTTGCCACCGACAGCCAGTTCGTAACATTCATAATACTGCAAATGCAAGGGCTTTCATCAGTGGGCCATAGACTCAATCACCATTGCGTAACCTCGTTCGGCGATATATAGTGACTTAACAGACATTTAAAAAAAAATAATAGATCTCACACCAATAAATGTATTTATTTTATGTGAAATGGATATTTATTTGCCTCCTGTGGCATGCATGAGCTGTGTTGATCACTGGATACTTTTGTTGTCAGACAAGCAGCACTGCTATATTGCACTATGTCTATACATGTGTATACTTTTTAAACAATACCAGGTGGAGGACTGTCATTTACCTATATGCCGCTGGGCTGTGAAATCGGTATTAAATTGTGTTCTAAGTGGTATTGAAAAGTCTTAGATTGAACAGGTTGAAACCTACAGATGCCCTGCTTTACCTGTCCAATACATGTCTGCATGCCCCAGTGGGTGGGCGGGACTCTGGGTCTAACCATGGTGTGTGATCTGGGGGTCCTCAGGTCGGCTCGGTCCCATGGTGACCTTCACGCTCAAACTGGGCATCTCCATTCTCAACGGGGGGAACATACTGGTGCAGCAGGTACGCAGCGATGCTTCATGGTAGCTTCAGCCATATTGTCTTTGCGCTGTTAACTGTTGTTTGCTTGTTTTTAAACCAATGCAGAAAATGCTGGACTATCTGAAAGAAAAACGTGACGTCGGGTTTTTTAAGAGTTTGTCGGGACTCATGATGTCTTGCAGGTAAGAGTCCTGCTGAAGATTTTTTGAAACATTAATTCAAGTGAGTTGTTGTGATTTATTATGGGAACCTGGATTAATGTGCGTGTCGTGTTTCTGTGCAGTGTCCTGGACTTGAATGCTTTTGAGAGGCAAAACAAAGCAGAGGGTCTGGGCATGGTTACTGAGGAGGGATCAAGTAAGTGAGGAGAACAAAACAACAACAAGAGAACTGCATATCTGACTCAGCTCTCGTGGTTGTTTTACCAAATGGACATGATTTAGTACTAGAGTGGAATTGTGCCTTGTCTTATGTGCCTTATTGCGAGACATGAATTAGAATAGAACAGACATAAAGGCTCAATTATTTACTGTACGGAAATATTTACATTTACATTTCGGGGCATTTAGCAGACGCTTTTGTCCAAAGTGACTTAAGTAATAAGCAATAAGTACATTTGTTAGAAGAAAGTGCAGTAAGGATTTCACAAGAATGAGTTTCAAGCACACCTAATTGCTAAGTTAACCAATTGCTAGTATACAAAAGAGATAAGTGCAAAAATACTAAGTGCAGAATATCAAAGTAAGAGCCAGGACATACAAACGTAGAATAATATCAATATGCTGTTAACAAAATTGCCGTTTTTTAAGTAAGTTAAGTTAGATAGCATATAGCATGAAATAAGGCTAATGCAAACTTCACCTTTCTGAAATACTCATCTAATCTTTGGAAAATTGTGAGTAAACTGAGATTGTCCAATTCAGGGTGAATTCCTGATGCATAAAGAGACATCAGTAACACACCAAGCTCTTTTAGTCAATTATATTAAAAAAAAAGCAGCATTTTACATATCTTGTGTTTTTTTAGCTGGCTGGTATTTTGGCCCCTTACTGTTCTTAAAGTTGGCCCTTTAAGAGGCCAAACAATACATGATACGCTCTGCATTAGCTTCACAATACTTCTACTTTCCCTTTTTATCTATTGATTTATCGATTTTTTTTTTTTTTTGATGGACAACCTCATCTCCGCGTGGCACATGGCCCTGTGTGTGTCATGTTGTATGTCATGTCACATCTGTATTTGTTCATCATACAGGAAAACCTGTGCTACTGTATGTCCTGTCTAGTCACCGTCTGTCCCCCCCCCCTTCCCCTCAAAATATCAAAACAAAAATGTTAATCTTCACCCCTTTCCACCAACTCTCATTGAAGTACTAAAGATGTGGTTAATGCATTACAAGAACCCCAACACATACCGTCTGTAGTGCACATACAGTCTATATTATCTGATGGGATGCATACAGTATAGAGATGGTTTTTACTCATGCATACTCCAACTCATATTCACCTCATCAGCCCAGGCATAAGTGATGGTAACTGTTAGGCTGTCCTTTTTATTTAATCCTCTTTTTATCCTGTTATCCTGATACACTGGCATAGCGCCGCAGAGTGTACCTGTAAAAGACCTGTACCTGTCAATGAATGGTGGCCACGCGGCAGTGTCACAAAGTGATGGTGACAATGTAGAGTTACTGCTATTGAGCTATAGTATATCTTTCTCTCCTGTTACTAATTCCTTGGATTGAAACTCAATGTCTTCTCCTTTGCTTATGTCTGCTTTTTTTGTATGTTTGTTTGTATGTATGTTTGTTTGTGTTCTTCTGGTCATGTTTTTAACTCATCGGTCGCAGTCAACGTGAGTGAGCGGGGTAAATACATGGTTTAGATTTTACTTGTTTTTTTTACATACAAAAAAAACACCACCCTGGTGGCTATTTGCACAGCAGCCTCCTACCCCCTAGACCTCCTCCTCCTCCTCCTCCTCCTCCTCCTCCTCCTCCTCCTCCTCCTCCTCCTCCTCCTCCTCCTCCTCCTCTACCTCATCTCCTCCTCCTCCTCCTCCTCCTCCTCCTCCTCCTCCTCCTCCTCCTCCCTCATTAATGCTCCATAACTCCACTCGTGCTCTGAACTGAAAAAGCACATGCATGCACCTACAACACCTGACATATGAATCATTATAATCAATCAGCTATGCACCCCCCCCCCCCCCCCCCCCCCCCCCCCCTAAACAGACCTATACGGTCTCTACTCCTTGTTATTGTCATTATGAGAAGTTATTGCTTGTTGTCTTTGTGGAAACTTCTCCTATAGACGATATGTCTCTTCATGTGTTGAGCATACTAACTACTTAAAAAGATGTCCTTTTTAAAGGCGCAAACCGTCCCCAAAGCTTTGTATGTCAGACATGTTTATATAGATTTATATTCATATTATTATTTATATATGGTCTTTTGAACGTGTCCTTAGAGACACGACATGCGTGTGTACATACGGACGTTTTATGTCTTGCATCTTATGGATGTTACATGTCTTGAGAAACACGCATCTTAATGAAGGAATGAAACGCGTCGCTCAGCCAGTTTAGACAGGAGTTAGACGTCGAGCGTTGGGCCGGACATCAATCTCTTCTCCCTCAACCCCAGGTTCCAAGGTGCTGCAGAACGATGAGTTCACCAAGGACCTCTTTAGGTTCCTGCAGCTCCTCTGTGAGGGCCACAACAACGGTAGGTTGGTCCACTGCTTCTATGGATTACGTGTTTTGGCTAGCCTGGCATCGCCAGACCAACTGGCAAATGCGTATTAGTCTGGAACCTCTCAGTTCATTTTCGATTTCCATGGGGCGTTAGCAACGGGCGCAGACCGAAATGCCTCTGGACACGGTTGGATAGACCTGCAACCAATCAGAGCAACGAAACGTGTGACGTTACCAAATTTAAGTGCATTTTAAGTGCAGTTGTTTGTTCTTCTTTTACAGAAAATATACCCATCCAGTCCATTTAATACTGTCGCACTAGCGGATTCAACCAAACGTCAGTGGCAGCCATCTTGGTTGTTTACAAAAATGCCTCAACGGCGCTCCTCTGTACATCATATCATGTCATCATATCAAACACGCGCCCCATATTAGATAAACGGTTGTGATTGGCCCGACCCAGGCTGGGTCGGCTGGAAATCTGTCTGAACGGGAGGGGGGCCCAGACGTATCTACCAGAGCAAATATAATATGAGTTGATTCGTCTGGTTCCTTTCGGCGGGTCCAGTGGAAGAACATTGTAGAACCTTTAGGTTCTCCTACATGGACTGGATTCCCATGTCAGTAATGATTGACATGGGACATTAATAACATGGGATAATACTTTTTTTTTTAATTTCAGATTTCCAGAACTTCTTGAGAACTCAGACGGGGAACACGACCACCGTTAATATTATCATCAGCACCGTGGACTACCTGCTCAGACTCCAGGTGAAGAAAAGTACTGTCATGATGACTGATGAGGTTTCAGTGCCATTTCTCAGCTTGACTGAGAAAACCATTTGTCGATATTTTATTTGTATTTTTTTTTTTTTTAACTTTTAGGAATCCATCAGTGACTTCTACTGGTACTACTCTGGTAAAGACGTGATGGACGAAGCCGGTCAGAGGAACTTCTCCAAAGCACTGGCGGTGGCCAAACAGATCTTTAACTCTCTAACTGAATACATCCAGGTAACAGCTTGTTATGTTTCATATATTCACATGCATAGTCTCCCCATAGACTGTGACTGTACATGAGCAGTATCTTCGGCGCTAGATCAGGTTCTAGTTAAAGGTTGGTTTAACCCTCACCTTGACCTGGCTAAATGAAAGTTGAGGTGTGGCTCAACCCATACAGACAACATTGTCGACACTTCAGCGTGTGTGTGTGTGAATGTGAGTCATTCACATTCACACTTTGAGTCACCAGTTGCATTTCACCATTGCACTCAATTTGTTGTAGGGTCCGTGCATCGGGAATCAACAGAGCCTGGCTCACAGCAGATTATGGGATGCGGTCGTCGGTTTCCTACATGTGTTTGCCAACATGCAGATGAAGTTATCGCAGGTAAACACCACGTTTTTGTATCACACACAGTCTATGAAAGAATTCGGCAGATCAGACTCATTGCATACATGGCTACAGCCACTAGAGGGCCCTCAACTCCTACAAAATAGACCCAGTTCTCCTTATATTCACCATGGCTGAAGTAAATGATCATCACATTTCCTTACATTACCCCCCCTCCCCCAATGAGTGTGTGATGTAAGGGTGCAGAAAACGTCCACCATCTTACCTGATTATGGTGTCTTTCAAAAAGGTCAGGGATGATTATGTAAAGTAATAGAGACGGCAGTTGGAGAGAGGTTTCAGATTTACTCCATCAACGGCCCCCCGTGAGATTTATAGCGCACTGAGAGTGGGCTCCCAAGGATATCCTCGATGAGTCGGCCTGGCCCAAGCCATCTGCTCCTGGACAGTAAAACACCATTAGTCTACGCTGATGGATGGATATGATATAAGAGAGCCCTTTGGTTTCCTACAGGGCCTCCAGTTCTCCAAATACCACTTATTAAAGGCACCAGACAGCAACTGTAGCGGCCCAAGGAGGAGAGGGTGATAACTTAAGGCGTCTGAGCTAACATAAAGAGCGCGAGAGAGAGAGAGTCCTTCATCTTTTTCCTCTTTTCTCCATGTCTTTTTTAGGACTCCAGTCAAATTGAGTTACTGAAGGAGCTGTTGGACCTCCAGAAGGATATGATCGTGATGATGCTCTCTCTCCTGGAAGGTCTGCTTTCTGCTGACTCACGTTCATAGGGAACCGCATGTGGAATTACTGTAGCAACCTCATTATCATTATCGTGTTAGCGTGGCTTAGTTTTTTAATGAATCAAATATTTACACACGAGGTTTGCGTGTCTGCTCAATTTGCATGGGGGGGAGTGTACCTCGCTGCTCGTGTATACAACGGGATAATCCATTTATTATTTCCTCCCCAGGCAACGTGGTCAACGGTACCATCGGCAAACAGATGGTGGACACCTTGGTGGAGTCGTCGAGCAACGTCGAGATGATCCTCAAGTTCTTCGACATGTTCCTCAAGCTGAAGGACCTGACCACCTCGGACAGCTTCAAGGAGTACGACCCCGACAGCAAAGGGGTCATCTCGAAGAAGGACTTCCAGAAGTCCATGGAGAACCAGAAGCAGTACTCCCAGTCCGAGATCGAGTTCCTCCTCTCCTGCGCCGAGGCCGACGAGAACGACATGTTCAACTACGAGGAGTTTGTGGAGCGGTTCCACGAGCCCGCCAAGGACATCGGCTTCAACGTCGCGGTGCTGCTCACCAATCTCTCCGAGCACATGCCCAACGACGGCCGCCTGTCGGCGTTCCTGGACCTGGCCGAGAGCGTCCTCAGCTACTTCGAGCCGTACCTGGGTCGCATCGAGATCATGGGCGGCGCCAAGCGCATCGAGAGGGTCTACTTCGAGATCAGCGAGTCCAGCCGCACCCAGTGGGAGAAGCCCCAGGTGAAGGAGTCCAAGCGGCAGTTCATCTTCGACGTGGTCAACGAGGGCGGCGAGAGCGAGAAGATGGAGCTCTTCGTGAACTTCTGCGAGGACACCATCTTCGAGATGCAACTGGCGTCGCAGATCTCCGAGCCCGACCCGGTGGAGCGGCCCGAGGAGGACGAGGACGACAGCCAGAGCGTGGCGGAGGAGCGGGAGGAGGAGGAGGAGGAGGAGCACGCGCTGCTGGAGTCCTCCTCGGCCTTCACCGTCGCCTGCGTCTCCGCGAGCAAGAGCCTGGGCCGCTTGCGGCAGCTCCTCACCGTCCGGAGCCTGCGGCGGCAGTACCGCCGGTTCCGGAGGATGAGCGTGAGGGAGATGGTGCGGGGCTTCTTCTCCTTCTTCTGGATGATCGTCGCGGGCCTCTTCCACTTCCTCTACGGCCTGGTGTGGGGCTTCTTCCACATCCTGTGGACCACCATGTTCGGGGGCGGCCTGGTGGAGGGCGCCAAGAACATCAAGGTGACGGACATCCTGGGCAACATGCCCGACCCCACGCAGTTCGGCATCCACGGCGACGCGCTGGAGACGGAGAAGATGGAGGCGCGCGAGGCGTCGTCGCTGGCCGAGCTCAGGCAGCTGTCGCCGGGCGGCGAGGCCGAGGCGGACCTGATCGCCGAGCTGCTGTACGTTCAGCCCAAGAGGGAGGGCAAGCACGGGTCGGAGCCGGGCCTGGGGGACGTGTCGGAGGTGGTGGTGGGGGACGCTCCGTCCATAGCCAGCGCTGTCAAGCAGAAGAAAGCGCAGGTTGGTACTCTGGTCCAATCATGTGAAGGCAATATTTGTATTCGTTTAAGGGAATGGAGTATATCTTGTCTGTAGTTCCCTCTAGCAACATAAACATGAGCAAAGACACGTGGCTTCGTAACAGCTGTATCATCCATCTGTATGATGCAAACACTTCCTCCTTCTAGGCTACCGAGTATCTTCTAAGTTGTTAAATAGTTTGTTTCACGACAAACCGATACATGGAGCCGTTTTCTTTATCGTTTGCTCTTTTTTTTTTTTTTTTTTAGGAAGCGGCGAAAAAGAGAGCAGCCAACGGCGATTACAAAGGGGACTCGGAGAACGCAGAGTGAGTACACTTAATAGGAACTTCCTCCGTAATAGGATTACACACGTTGATTTGATTTCTCGTATGAACACAATCATCCTAGCCCCGCAGCGACACAACAGGATTTAGTCCACTTGTAGCTACTGTGAGTGGGGGACTGATTTTATGGGATTTGTATCATTATTATCTGAGGCTTTTTTTGAGGGGCGAGTGACTGTAGATTGGTGTGTGCTCAACTCTTAGTTAGTTAGTGAGTTGGTGAGTTAGCATAATAGTATAGTTTGGCATATTTATATCTCCCTAGTTAGCTAGCTAGTTAGTTAGTCAGCATATTGATATTTCCCTAGTGAGTTACTTTGTTAGTTAGCATGTACTGTAGGCCTATGTCTGTGGGACACCGTGTGCCAATCTGACGACAACAACAACAACAACAACAACAACAACAACAACAACAATAACATGTGTTTCTTTCTCCAGCTGGGAGCACGGAGAGAAGAAAGACCAGGACAAGTCCAAAGAGGAGGCTCCCCAGGGTTCATCCCCGGAGGAGAAGAAATTTCCTAAGAAAAGACCTGGTCTGAAGAAAGAACCACCAGAGGCCTTCACCGCTAGCTTCCTCGCCGGCCTGGAAATCTACCAGACCAAGATGCTGGTCAGACATCAAGAAATGCTAGCCTTGTGTATTACTTACAGCAGAATAGAAAAATAGTCGTAATTGATCTTTTCGTCTATTGTACTTGGTTGTTTTATTAATTTTGTCCACAGAACTACCTTGCTAGAAACTTCTACAACCTTCGCTTCCTGGCACTTTTTGTGGCCTTCGCCATCAATTTCATTCTTCTATTCTACAAAGTAAGCAACTCGACTCTATTCTTATTTAATCTCATCACTGTTTATAATTCATTTGCAACACGCTGCAATTTTTTTTCTATTGGTGTGCTGTCTTTCACTTTGAAGCCACTCCCTCTCCCTTGTGTAACTGTGTTAATATTTCAGACCTTTTGCTTATTCCTTTCTCTGCTTGTACTGTAAAATATATTTTAACATGGTTAAAAGAAAGTGTCGTATCAATAATTAATAAAGTGTGAAGTGCTGCGCTGTGTGACTGTTGGGCAGGCGGTGATATATGGCTCTAGCTTGAAAACAATGACAACAAATCATACACAAATATCTTCAGCTTGGTTGTTGTTGTTGTACGTCGTCAGGTGACTGGCGATGACTCGGACGAGGAAGACCCGTGGAACGGCGGCAGCAAAGTGGCGGAGGAAGAGGAGGAGGGCGTCATGGAGTACTTTGTGTTGCAGGAGAGCACGGGCTACATGGCGCCCACACTGCGCTTCCTCGCCATACTGCACACTGTCATCTCCTTCCTCTGCGTCGTGGGCTACTACTACCTGAAGGTACGGGCGGCCCATGGCACTCACACACAGCATGGTGACACACACATGCATACATACATGCATACTACATACATACCTACATACATGCATACTACATACATACATACATATGAAGAGCTCTTTTCCAAAACGCATTAAATCCATTTTGAGAGTTTTCAGGAAAACACATTCTTTTACCTAGACCCACACATGTTTTGGTTAGAAACGGCATCTTGCAGTACATTTTAAACAAGGAAATATAGTGATTTGGCGTGAAATGTTGATGGAGCAGTGAATAGGTTCAGTGCACAGCAAAATGGCATAATAAACTCATTTTTTTAAATTTGGTGTTTAATGCGTTTTGGAAAAGAGCTCTTCATATATACATACATACATGCATACTACATACATACATGCATGCATACATACATACATACATACATACATACATACATACATACATACATACGTATATACATACATACATACATGCATGCATACGTATATACATACATACATACATGCATGCATACATACATACATACTGTACATACATACATACATACATACATACATACATACATACATACGTATATACATACATACATACATGCATGCATACATACATACATACTGTACATACATACATACATACTACATACATACATACATACATACATACATACATACATACATACATACATACATACATACATGTGCACTTGACCTCTTCATCTACGAGCCTATTCTTATTCCTGTATTGTCTCCGCACTCACACTGTTTTTAGAGTTATTCCAATTTTTGATTGTTCCCAGCCTCACTTGTAAGTCACTTTGGATAAACGATGAATGACTCAATATAAATGAGCAAACGTTGTGGGAAATCTAGCGTGAATAATGCAGCTCATTTCCTCCCGTCCTGTGTGTGTGTGTGTGTGTGTGTGTGGTCAAGGTGCCCTTGGTGGTGTTTAAGCGGGAGAAGGAGATCGCCAGGAAGCTGGAGTTCGACGGGCTCTACATCACGGAGCAGCCCTCAGACGACGACATCAAGGGCCAGTGGGACAGGCTGGTGATCAACACCCCGTAAGTCCTGGAGACATTCACCGCCACCAACTACCTCACGTCTGACCCACTGTTCTTTAACTTTACATGTGTACATAGATGTGTTAGATGTGTTTCATTTGACAATGAACATTGTAGTTTTCAAGTTTTCTTCATTTGGCAATTCATATTGTAAAATGCGTTAAGATTTGCTCATTTTCTCAATTCACAAATATGCATTTCACTCCGTCTTTCCACAGCTCTTTCCCCTACAACTACTGGGATAAATTTGTCAAACGCAAAGTAAGTGTTGTTGTGCGTGTGGTCTTGTTTTTTTTTGTGTTATGATTTGCTCGTGTTTTTTTTTTTTTTTGACGTCATGTTGTCGTCTGTGGAAAATTAAAAACATGAAAATGTGATCAGAAAAACAAAAGTGTATCTGTGCATGTGATTTACACAAGGATCAGATCCAGATGAATGCACAGTACAGTTCATGAAATCCAGACTACTCTGCGTAGCTCATCACGGCGCTCGGCGAGAGGGCTTGTTTGTGAGCAGCTTGTAACCGCGGGTCATAGCTGTCAACATTGGGACTTGAAAGTACAGGAAATTTTCCAACACCCCGCCACGGGCCGTCCCGCCACCCCTACCACTGTCCACATACCCCATACATTTAGACAAGGGTTTACACAGTGAATCCTAAAATCACCACTTGGCAAATTTACATCACATGTGAAAATAAAACCAAATATATTCACAAAAATATTTAGTGAAAGACAAAAAAACAAAACACGTTGTTTGCGATTGGTTTGGCTGGTTCCACCCGAGCCCAGTAAAACATATCCCCAGTACTTACACAAAAAAAATACAGGATATTTATGGGAAAATATTTAAAAGACAGCGGGAGAGAAGGGTCAAATGCGCGGGGGGATCCCGGGAAAAGCAGGGACGGTTGGCGGGTCTGCGGTGGGTTACCTCTGGCGTAGCCACGGGTGTGCCAGGGTGTGCCGGTGCCACCCAAAGAAGAAGCTGGCACACCCAAAAAATTGCCGTCAGACGATGCGTTGCGACACCTGCACCCTTTTGAATGTTTGTGGATGTGTAACACTCTGTTGAAAATAAATTTGGCACACCCAGTATTTGCTGGTGCACACCCAATGTCTTTTTTCTGGCTACGCCAGTGCCTCACTCACGCATGTCCGTGGCCATGATGTGATCAACAGGTGATCAACAAGTACGGCGACCTGTACGGGGCAGAGCGCATCGCCGAGCTGCTGGGCCTGGACAAGAGCGCGCTGGACTTCAACCCCACGGAGGAGACGGTCGCCAAGGAGGCCTCGCTGGCGTCTTGGTGAGGGGGGGGGGGGGACCTGGAGGGGCAGAGGGGCGGGGGGGAGGAAGGATGTTATTAGCAGGGAGTCAGACGTAATCAACTCCCCGTCTGTCTTTTTTTTTTTTAAACAGGCTGAGCTCCATCGACACAAAGTACCACATCTGGAAGATGGGGGTGGTGTTCACGGATAACGTGAGTGTGTATATCGTGTTGTTTTTTTTTGAAGATGAGTATTTTGTTCAAGAATGACCTGTCTCGCTATAGGTTGATCGAAAGAGACATTCAAATGAAATGATTACGCTGATTCACGATGTATGAAGTTCATGAATTGAATGTTTATTGTTTTTTTGGTTTTATTAATATTATTTATTTATTTATTTTATTCTTTTTTTTTTTTTTCCTCAGTCATTTCTGTATCTGGTGTGGTACACAACAATGTCCATCCTG
Organism: Merluccius polli; assembly: GCA_030340625.1. Lineage (NCBI taxonomy): Eukaryota > Metazoa > Chordata > Actinopteri > Gadiformes > Merlucciidae > Merluccius > Merluccius polli. The sequence goes on from JAOPHQ010004004.1 coordinate 47,913, forward strand.
GGACACTACAACAACTTCTTCTTTGCTGCCCACTTGTTGGACATCGCCATGGGCTTCAAAACGCTGCGCACCATCCTGTCCTCCGTCACCCACAACGGCAAACAGGTGAAGGGAGCAGCGGTGGCCACCAGGGGTCACTGCAGAGTCGCAGTCTTTTAAGTTGAACCTCTGCACCCTCAAAAAAGAAAGCGCTCTTCAACACTCATATTAAGCACCGTTTCCTTTTTAAATGCTGTATTTTCGTGTTACAAATGACATCCTAAAACCACCCCATTAAAAAAACAGAGGAAGTGAAGTCAGATGATTAATTGCTAACATGCTGTATTTTCGTGTTACAAATGATATCCTAAAACCACCCAATTAAAAAAGTGGAAGTGAAGTCAAATGAGTAATGAAGAAAGGGATTCGGATAGAAAGAAGAACAAGAGCAAAAGAAGTTTAAGCAGGGGACAGAGATACTCAAAGAGTGGAGCTACAACTACAGAAATACACACAGACTTTAAGGTACATGAGTTAAACCCACTGATCTGGTGTGTGTGTGTGTGTGTGTGTATCTGTGTGTGTACGTGTGTGTGTGTGTGTGTGTGTGTGTGTGTGTACGTGTGTGTGTGTGTGTGTGTGTGTGTGCTGTAGCTGGTGCTGACGGTGGGTCTGCTGGCGGTGGTGGTGTACCTGTACACCGTGGTGGCCTTCAACTTCTTCAGGAAGTTCTACAACAAGAGTGAAGACGAGGAGGAGCCCGACATGAAGTGCGATGACATGATGACGGTGAGGTGATCGTTGTAAAGTGATCGTTGCACACAGAGTGATAGAAGTGACACTTAGACATTTAGGCTGCTTGATTGCTTCAGAAATTCAAATTCATGGTTCATGGATCATTATTAAAATCAATACTTGAGTTTTTCTTGGCTGCTTGTCAGATAAAGCAAGCAAATGTAAGACATCACTTTATGCTGTTATTTATGACAGTGTCTAGACTAAATGGTTAATCGATTAATCAAAAAAATGATCGTGGGATTAATCGCCTATGAAAATAGTTGTTAGTTGCCGCCCTAATTACTACATTATTTAGTTTGTTTGTTTTGGTTTGTCTTTATAGTCCACCACTCCCCATGTCAGCCAGTGCTGACATGGGGAGTGGTGGACTTATATCCACACACATTTGTATCTATACTCCATTTTTATCCAAGACGGTGTTAACAGCAGTGTCTAAGGCAGTGTTGTGATGTGCATATGCTCAGATGTTCACAAACATTGCTCCCAGATGTATTGTTATCTGGAGGACCCACATGTGTCATTAGTCATAAGACCTTTACATACATATATAGATACAGAGTCTGGAGACTCTGTTTGCGCCTTACGGTTTTGTTTCGAGCATTCACACGCCTCAACATTTGATCTTTTTAAGGTTTTTCAAGAGTTTAATCTATGCTATTTTCCCCCACTTTTCCACTGCTCTCATACCAAAGCTATTATTACAACCGCCAACTAAAAGTGCTGTTGGCTCCTCTCTCACCTCTGTGTCTTTGGAAAATTAAATGAACCCTGTCTGTCACGCCTGTCTCCCCCCACCCTCCCCCTCTCTGTGTCTCCCAGTGCTATTTATTCCACATGTACGTCGGCGTCAGGGCGGGGGGGGGCATCGGCGATGAGATCGAGGACCCGGCGGGAGACCCCTACGAACTCTACCGAATCCTCTTCGACATCACCTTCTTCTTCTTCGTCATCGTCATCCTCCTGGCCATCATCCAGGGTAAGGTGCTGACACTGGTGCCAGACGTTGTGTGTGCGTTGGGTGTGTGTTTTGGGTGTGTTTGTGTTGGGGTGCGTGTGTGTGTGTGTGTGTGTGCGTGTGTGCGTGTGTGGGTGTGTGTGTGGCATGAGCTAGGCCACTCCCAGAAGGAAATTAGTTGACATTTGTCACTTTTGAATCATACACTATTATCGCATTGCAATCCAAATGCAATCCCATTACATTTTGGAAAACACATTAATAATGTATTCATGTATTTGTATTTATATTCAGCCAATGCATGAATAAAAGATAATGAAGGCCGCCAATGCCAAACGATGTACTGGACTCCTTTTAAATAGCGAAATGGTTTCAATCTATGACAGATGTATTGAAAACTCTGTCAGGCCACAGCCCTAGCATGGGACGGGATTTAGTGTGTGCACATCAATATGTGTGTGTGTGTGTGTGTGTGTGTGTGTGTGATCTTCCTGTGACTGTCTGCTAATCCTACCACACGCGCACACACACACACACACACACGCACACACACACACACACACACACACACACACACACATACACAGTGGAGGTTAACGTACAGGTTTCAAGGTCGTCCTGCTGCCTGTGACTCTATATAAGCAGGAGATTAGTTACATAGAGGCCACCAAGTAGGTCTCACAGCAAGCAATCAGCTGCTTCCAACCACAACTATATAACATATTACACTTTTGGCACCACTGTGTATATTGCTTGAATTCAATCCCTAAGCAGACGCAAAGATAATACCGGTGGTCCGAGAGTCCCACAACCTTGTGGAGGCGAGGCGCGATCGATGGCATATAACGGTGGAACTTGGTTTTGTTTCTCTGGCGAAGGTTTGATCATCGATGCCTTCGGGGAGCTTCGAGACCAACAGGAACAGGTGAAAGAGGACATGGAGGTGAGATGAGAGACTCTTATTCAGTCAATCGGTACCACAACGTCACAGACACACACACACACACATATATATATATAACCGTTTCTCCCCTCGGCTCTCCAAGACCAAATGTTTCATCTGCGGCATTGGCAACGACTACTTTGACACGACGCCTCACGGGTTCGAGACCCACACCTTGCAAGAACACAACCTGGCCAACTACCTGTGAGTGGTCCCTTCCCCCCCCCCACACACACACACACAATGTACCCATCACATGTCATTCATCACCATCATGGATTGTTATTTTCCTCCCCTCTTCATTGGCTCTATTCTCTAACCGAAGCCTGCTCTTAACGACCCCCTCTGCATCGCGTCAGTATTAGTGCCAAAGTTACTAATGACCGGGCTTCTCCAGCGCCGCCCCTCGCCGCCCCTCCCCCACTAGACAACTCTTTCTTTTCCTTCCTCTTCCTCATCCGTACCCTCCCTCCCTCTTTCCCTCACAACCCTCCCTCCCTCCCCTCCACCCCCACCACCCCCCCCTTCCGCCGTCCCTCCCTCCCTCCCTCCCACCTTCCTCCATCCCTCCCCCCCCCCCTTGATCCCTCCCAGCTCCGTCCCCCCCCCCTCCTTCCCTCCCTCCTCCATTTTCCCTCCCTCCATCCGCCTCCCCCTCCCTCCCACCGCTCTCCCCTCCCTCCGCCCTCCATCCCCCTCTCCATCCCTCCCACGCTCAACCCCCTGTTTCTCCTCATCATGTCCTAGTCAGGAGAAAATCTCTTCTGTTGTCTGCAGTCGGCGGGTGGGGGTGGGGGGGGGGGGGGGGGGGGGGGGGGGGTGGATATAAGACTGGAGCCTCATTATCTCTTTCCATTACTATTTAATGCCCCCAACTTCATGGGAAACTGGGGTTTTTAGGGTAATGCACTTTCATGCAGTATTCATTTGCAGTTGGCATGGCGCGGTGCTCGTGGAGGTGCGATGGCTCGCTGCCATTTGCCCCACTGGCTTCTGGGAAACCACAGGTGGTTTATAGGATTCTGCTCCTCTGTTTAGACGCTGGAGCGGGAAAACCATCCGCGACTGTGATGCCTCGGTTAGAATTAGTTATGGTTTAAGCCAGGGATTGACATACTTCTCAAACCACCCAAGTGCCTGAAATGAAAGTTTCCAAATGTCCAACATTTTCCATTGAACTATTTTATAATTGCTGAGTTGAGGGGTTTTTGTCTCACAATAAGACGTTCATTAAGGAACACTGCGTCTCGCGTGCTGGCCTTTATTTGATCGGACTGCTTTCTGTCACATCAGGTTTTTCCTGATGTACCTTATCAACAAGGACGAGACGGAGCACACAGGACAGGTAAAACACCTGCCACCTTATTATGTATCACCACACTGTGTGTTCGTATTGGGTACATGCGCATGTCTGTGTCTGTGTTTGTATGTGTGCGCGTGTGTTTACGCACGTGTGTGTGTTTGGCCTTCAGGAGTCCTACGTGTGGAAGATGTACCAGGAGCGTTGTTGGGACTTCTTCCCAGCTGGAGACTGCTTCCGCAAGCAGTACGAAGACCAGCTCGGATAGGGAGCGGACCACAGTGACAACCGAAGCTGCTGGGATACGTAGTCCTATGTACACACTGTCGCCGGTCCACACACACACACACAACGCAGCGACCCCGTCTGGGACGCAGCTACTAAAAAGCTATGGATTGGTTTGAGGAGAACCGCTACAAAATGGAGAACTCCGCGTGTCCCGTCAATATCCAACGTACCTCGGCCATCTTGGGGTACCGTGCCAATCCCTGAAGGAGGAAAACAACCATTGACTGGACTTTTCTTTTGGAAATCCTCGGTTTTGACAACGTGTTGCCTTTTACTCCACATAATCCCGAACCATTGCACAATTTTTTTGTTGGTCTTTTTTGAGGAACACTGGGTTGTGTGGGGTTATGGGACAATGTGTGAGTCATTATATGCACAATGAACCCACTTTTGTTATTTAGAGAATGTTTAAAAATGGAGACTTAATGCCAAAAGAGACACTGGGGGAGTGGTGGTGGATTTGTGTATTGAGTGTGATTCTCTAACTCTAAATGTTGTGAACACCTATATTGAGAATGATTGAGTATTAAGATGAACTGACAAAAAAAATGATGTTTTATTTATTTTATAGGATGTTACATGCCTAAAATTATTCATGAAGTGCCTTACGATACTGTATCTACATTACAATAAAGCTATGCAAAACCTCAGTTTTTTTTTCTTTATTGTATGTAACTACAGTAGATTTCTTGAAGCAGCACCAATGAGCTGTCCAGGTCTAATTTATGGCTGGTGTTCATTTGAAAGGAGAAAGAACAGCATCTGTTATTATGTATGTATGAATCTATTTATTTATTTAATTATTTATTTATTTGCAGACTGCAGCATCTGAACTGCAAATTCCTCGGTAAAAAAAAGAAAAAAAAGAATATATACTACACAACAACAGGACTGACTGAAAATCTTGAAACAAAAACAAAAAAATGAAGTTGCTATTGTATGGCCATTTGTATGTAGTAGCTTTGCTGAACAGTGCATTTCTTTTGATGGAAAATAAAAAAAGGAATTAAATTGGGTCTGGGTATTTGCATCATTTGTCATGGGATCGGCGTAGCTCTATTTTGCACATCGTAACCCATTTCTGGTAGGAAGAGAGTCCCCAACTGTTGGTTGTTTTCATCCTAAGCTTGACATGAAACATCAGCTGCAGATGACATCTAATTCTTTCTTCCATTCTTCTCGATACTCTTTAGTATTAAAGTAGACTTTGTGATCTCATTTGGCAAAAGGTGTCATTGTCTCCGCCTCTCAGTAGTGAGTAAGACCTGGCCGATACAGCGGCATTACATCCATATCCCCCAAAACAATGAACACAATAACACATGTCATGAACGCCGCACGATTAAAACACAACGTCAACAGTCACGTAAAAAGGGGATTGAAAGGCACAATGTTATATGAGGAGTTGAACCAGGATGGCCCCACCCCAGGGCTGGTCAGAGGGGCCGGTGCAGGGTCTCAGCAAGCTTCCTCCTGGGAGTTTGATTCCTGGTCACCCCCCCCCCCCCCCCCCACCCCACCTCATGTGGTGCCACCTGTCAGCCTGCATCAGCTCACCACACCTCAGGCATCACACAGAGCTGGAGCCTGCCGCTGGGAGCAGCCATGGAGCTCACACCTGAGCCCCAAAACAAGCTCTGGCAGTCCCACCGGGAATAGCTTTCTTAAAAAGTTGCGATTTTGTAGTGCAGCAGTGAGGGGAGTGTTTCTGAGTTTATAAAAAAAAAAACATGATGTTTTCAATTTATTTTCTCTGCTTGGCCAATTAAAGATACGATATTTTCATTACTCATTATGTTAAACACTGCGGGCGCAATTCCACAATTCAATTTGGTGGTTGTGCTGTCAATTATAAGTTTAGTATTTTTTAATCACGTTAAATGGTTCCTAAAATATTTAGCTTGTCGTGCCGTTGTTAGGTTGAGGACAACGGCAGTGATATTATAATCAGTAACCTGTTCTAATGAAAGCTAAAGGAAAACATAAAAAAGATTCAATGATAAAACCACTGCCAAACAGTTATAACTGTTTATTTTATATTTTCCATTATACAGTCTGAGGTAGTGGTTTCTGAAAAAAAAACAAAAAACAAAATAATAATAATAATAGTAAACCGACTAATTTACCTCAGTCCATCAGCAGCAGATGCTGAGAGCAGATGATAAATGTACACCGTGAAAATTATCTGAAATGTCATTGCATATATGAATGTATCTAAATGTTTTATATTCAGCATATTTTTTTTATTTCTCGTCCAGTACAGAGTGACTATATCCTATATAGAATAGACGACCGGGGGACACATGGCTACTATTTTTTTTTTTTTTTTTTTAAAACAGATAACCCAACCGCATGCTGGTTAATAAGTAACAGGGCCACAACAGCAACGGTTGTGAGGTTGACACCCCCCCCCCCCCCCCCCCCCCGTCTTTTATCCTTTCCTCTCTACCGCCGCTAAGTCATTTGGCAGATGCTTTTATCCAAAGCGACTCGCGGCCCAATTCAGACGCCGTTAAGCAGCGGGGATGGGAGGTTACCGGCGCCGTCTTGCTAAGTAGACCCGTAATGACAGTGTTATCATGGACACCTGTGTTTGTCCTTCGATGACACCTGTGAGAAAAAGCGCCGAGTCGGCTTAGGCTGTCGAAAACTGGTCGACTAAACCCGCCGGTGCCGTGCCGGAGAGCGACTTCCAGACGTCCTCGTGTCAACTTCTCGGAGAAGGTAATGACGTGACAGGGGTGAGGCAGGGGTGGCCTCATTAGCAGCCTTGGGTTCGTAGCAAATGCCCCTGGACACATGCGAGTGCTTCTGGGGGGGAGGGAGGGGAGGGGGGGGGGGAGGGAGGGAGGGGGTTGACCCCCCCACCGAAACCCCGGAGATGCGGTCTGTAGGTCCTTAGTTCTCACACACACACACACACACGCACATGCACACACACATGCGCACACGCACGCACGCACACACACACACACACACGCATGGTCACACACACACACACACACACACACACACACACTGTATCAGCTATACCTTCGAGGTTGGTCTTGTGACGATTAGCTCCGAAAAGCATATTTGGAGAGTATAGACCCCAAAGTAAATGTATATCCATAGTAAATGTGTATGTGTCTATAATAAATAGTGGGGTTTTTTTTCCACGTTACATCACACAGCCCCATTAAAAAGCGAGTCATGAAACTCCCTGCCTGGACTGTGCTGCTGTAAATAGCCCTAATGACCCACCGCTCCACATGGTCCACCATACGGCCGAGGCTGCACACCATCCGTCTCTGAGGAGAGACGGATCAGATGGACGAGAGGAGGAGAAGAAGAAGAAGGAGGAGAAGAAGAAGAAGAAGAAGAAGAAGAAGAAGAAGAAGAAGAAGAAGAAGAAGAAGAAGAAGAAGAAAAGGAAGAAGAAGAAGAGCAGACTATTGCACACCTGCTGCTCCGCCACCTGCGGCGCGGCACCTGCCGACTCGCCCCTCCGGGTGGCTGGGTCTTCTGGCAGAGGCAACGGCCCTTTTAACAAACGTCCCCTTTCTTCACCCACTCTTGGAGCCGTTTATGTAGCGTGGCGAATCGAGGTGGGCGAGGGTGGGTGACAATTTGAGCCGCGGTTTCCACTTCCATTAAATTAACTTTGGTTCCTGTGGCGGTCATTATGTCGCCATCGTGAATTAATTGGATTGTCATTTTGTGAAATGACCTTTGTGTTCGCCTGATCTGATTAAAAGTTATTTTTAATCTAAAAGGGTGACTTATTGGAATTGTTTTGGGTTTTTTTTTTTATGCGTGTGCAGATAATGTTATCTTCCTCAATCATTTCTGTGATGTTTTCCCGGTCTCATTTACTGATGGATTCGATTGCGGCATTCGTAAATGACGGAAAGGTGATTTAAATTCAGCGGCCACAGAAGCCTAATCCAGACTGAATACGTGGATAAAAACAGTAAAAGCATTTTTGAGTAAATGGCCTATTAAGAGGCGCAGGAAGGGGTGTGTGGAGTGGTTGCATAAAGTACTCTCCATACAAAGAGCAAACCCTCACACACACACACTGCAGTGCTGGCACCCTCTCGGCTGACAGATGTGTTCCTCCCTGAAGCACCCTCCACTTTCATAGAGAATGAGAGAGTGTGTGTGCGTGTGTGTGTGTGTGTGTGTGCATGCGTGCGTGTATATATGTGTGTTCATTCAATAGAAAATGAAAGAGAGAGAGAGAGAGAGAGAGAGAGAGAGAGAGAGAGAGAGAGAGAGAGAAATAGAGAAGGGTGAAAAAGACAGACTTAGAAAAAGAGAGAGAGAGGGAGAGAGAGAGAGAGAGAGAGAGAGAGAGAGAGAGATACAGGCAGCGATAAAGAGAGGCATAACCCAACTAAACATTGCCAACCGACTGCTACTGCAGTCCCTATTTTCCCTGGCCCGGCTCCCGTGTCTCCCTCACCGACTGTAAACGAGGTGGGAATTACATGGTCAGTGATTTCCAAGACCTGATTCAACCGGATTCCAGCCTCCGAAACCCAGATTGGACCCACCTTGGAAATTGGAGTAATTATGTAAGATGTTGGTGGGATTTTGGGGGCAAAAAGAAAAAAACCTTCACATCCGCCGGGTTTCAAGTGACCCTGCCTCCGGGGACCGGGTCCCATGTGGGCTCCCTTGCGGGGGGGGGGGGGGGCGAGTGAGACGTAAGGTCGACAGCACTGCGGATATTTGACCCCTAGTCAAGTCCCCTAGTCTACCTCACTTGAAATGAGTCAAATAAATCAAATTGTGCACTGATAATAACGACAAACCTAAATTGTGATTCACCGTGGAGAACAAATAGAAAGAGATGAGAGTGAATTTATAACAATGCAAATATCATAAAGGTCTCGCCGTCCCTCGAAAGTGAACATGCACCCACAGCGCAGGCTATACCGCGGCCGCACATGCTCATGTTTCGATGAAGCAACAAACGGCTGAGTCGAGCCCACTTGCCTCGTTCTTCTCCGACACCATCATCCTCTGGACTCTCCCTCCGACGCTAACACGTTCTGAATCTCCCCACCCTCCCATCCATTTACGCCCCCATTCCCCCTGTGTCCGTTTCCCAGAATGTCTTGTTCCCTCTGGATCATCCAAAGGGGGGGGGGGGGGGGGGGGGGGGGGGGGTGGGGGGGAGCGGGTGGTGGTGGTGGTGGTGGGGGGGGCAGAACTGGCTCGGAGGTCCTGGGACTCTCCCCCCCCCCCCCCCCCCCTCCCTCCCCTCCAGGGATCTGTTATAGGTCCCAAGGTCAGACGGAGGCAGCGCAACACTAGAGCGGAGGTGGGGGGGGGCGCATGGACCAGCGTGCTGCTGAGGCTGCATGTGAGGGCCCCGAGCGGTGCGGCTCGGCGCAGTGCCGAGCAGCAGACTGCTGTATAATTTAGCTGGTATTCTATTGCGCTGATACGGCACACGCACAAGAGTCAAGTACAACGCATCCACATCTGACGCGAGGCCCACGTGGGCCAAAGACAGCGAGAGAGAAGAGCGATCCAGTTGATGGCAGGACTTGGTGCACCTGTGTGTGTGCGTGTGTGTGCGTGCATGCGCGCGTGCATGCACATGTGTGTGTGTGTGTGTGTGTGTGTGTGCAGGTCAGTGCAGTAGTGCACGAAAGCCGGGGGATGAGCCAAGAACAAGACAGGAAGTTGATCTTCTCATGTGACCTTGGAAAGGAATCAATCTTTTCCAGCACAAATAGAGGTGGGGACGGCAAGTTTGGGGTTGAATGAAAATGCATTGAAAGCATTGTCTGGAAATACATTTAGTCCCATATATCAACACATGTAACGGTTTCCATTGGCTCAGTCACCACAGTTTGCTTTCCTGGCCAACACATTCCTTGCTTTGGACACAGTTCAACTGAGGTTCTGAGAAGCAGGAGGCCGCAATGCCACTCAGCTGGTAGAAAGACAGACAAAAAACAAGTCCAAAGACGGGGTAAAACAGAAGAGGAATGGAGACGAGGAGTAAGAGGGCAAGAGCACAAAGAAAAGGGAGAGAATGAGTGAGATACTTTGAAAGATGTAAGGGAGTGGGTTCAGAAAAGGACATGCACTTACACACACATAACCTCAAAGAGCAACGAGATAAAATTATTTAAATATTCTGCGGACCATTCTTGTTACCTGGCTGACTTTCATCTGGAAAACGTTTGATTCTACCACTTTGAATCCACTATCTGCTGGAATCAAATTTATGCATGTAGGTCTGCTGTCCGCCCAACAAAATGTACTAAATGCAAATGCTTCAGAGCTCGGAGGCAAATGCAGAAACACTGAAAAACGTTTTCCAAAGGAACAGTCTTGGCTTGAAGAGGCAGGTAGAAAACAGATGAAAGTGACCACTGCAGGCTTAAATACCAAGAGGTGTGATGGAACAAGGGAAACACATTGGGGTAATCAGGGAGTTATTATAAACACCTAGTAGGGGTAAGGATGAGGAGCCGATAGCTCCTCGACCTTGGGGTCGTGACCCTATGTGGGGTCGCCCGACATGCAGATAGGGTCGGGAGAAATTTCCGACTTAAAAATGTTTTAAAAAATAAATAAATGTAAATAAATAGGGTTTGATTTTACGGTTAGGGTTTGGTTTTAGGCCCCGGCGACCCCCGAAGTCCCCAGGGTCCGGGTTCCTGAAAAACGACCACGGAGCATGGAGACAGCTTCCCTGGGTTTCCAAAAAAGATGTATTATTATTATTATTATTATTATTATTATTATTATTATTATTATTCTGTAGGCCTATGTGTTGGGGTTGCCAAAAATGTAAGACCTAAAATGGGGTCGCGGGTCAAAAAAGGAGAACCCTTGCAATAGGGGGTTGTGATAGAGGTGATGCTAGCTGTCATACTTAAAGGATTAATTTGGTTATAATAAAGGAAGCCATAGAAGAAATAAGCAGCAACATGTAATTCCATGATTAGCTTTAATCCCTGGGGCATAATCTTAAATGATTTGTTCCTTGCTAAATGCTGCTTTTCTAAGCCAGATGCTTCCTCTTAACATAATTGAACAATTGTGCACCACGCAGCATGCAATTATGCGATCATTGAAGAAAATATGCTATGGCAACAACGTACAGATTCTTCTATCATCAAACTGCATTATGCATTTGTCAATGAATAATGCATGCTGTAATCAACTTAGAATATCAATTGGTTGGGTTGCCGCTGAGGGTGTCTAATATCGGACTCATACAAAAGGGAGGTGTGCAACGAATGCAGAAGTCTCTTCCTGCTGCGTGAGTTGGCAGACTTGCATTTACACTGCACAGCTCATTGACTCGACAATGTACCGCTATCGCATCAGTATGTGTCCTCTGCGGAGATACGGCCCCTGCGAAGCACCGAGAGTGACGGAAGCAGCTAGTGTGTCATAATAACACACCTAGCGCCTGCCACTGTCACATGCACACATCACATGATAATAATACATTACGTCGTCATGTGATGATGACGGGGATAAGAGTCGAAGGACGCCGAAAGACGCTTTGTTTAGGTGAAGTCATGGCTTTGACGCAAACATCTATCTGGAATATTGCTCTTAAGCATTAACCAGACGCAAGTGTGTTGTGATGTTAAGTCCATTACCGTCTATGGACGTCTTGAATCGAATCATCTTGATGCAGAGTTGTGTTGCGGCGCTGGGTTCGGTGACCTGGCTAGGGGGGGTTTTAAGCAGACTATGTCTCCCGGTGGATGTAGAGTTGATGATCGAAAATGATTTTGGCTCCTTTGCGCACAATACTTTCCACACGACTCGCGCCTATAAAGGTAATGTACTGTTGTTTCTTGGTTTCATTCGGTTCCCCGCATTATTGAATTTAGTACGTTGTCCCTCAATGCAACTAGCTGTTGGTCTACAGAGGAGTAGCTTATTGTGGCCATAAACCTCACACAGACGCTTGTCAGCACAGCCTCGGGCTAAACGTTGCATTGCAAAAACCTGCAATAGCATGGGTTGGTCCAAAGGAAAAAAAAGAAACATTTAAGAGGTTCGTTTAAAACAAAAGTTCACGTATAGCCACTGTATTAATCGCCCCGGGGAACTCTTAATCCTGAAATTTCCCCAACAACACACATGTAACTTTAGACCCATACCTTTAGACTACTTTCGACGTCTGAATCACTTTACTGTAGACCTATGAATAACTAATGTTTCCGGGATGTGCGTGCGTTATAATGGCTAATTTGGGGTGTGGCTGCATAACTTTAGATTCCTTGACATCCCTCACCTCCGCCAGGGGGCCTTCCGCCGAACGGGAGACAAGGCCAGCCATGCATGCAGCGCATCCGTCGGGGGATAGAGAGTCAAGGTTAGCTGTGTGTGTGTGTGTGTGTGCATAAATTAGATAGGTGTGTGTGTGTGTGTCTGTGTGTGTGTGTGTGTGTGTGTGTTTGGCGTCTGTGATTTGGGACTTAATAATAGTGAGAGGACCAGCCACTTATCAGCAGGGTATTTACTGTGTTCTGTCCCCTTGGAGAGTTGAGTGAGATTATCAATTTTTTTGACCCCAGTGTTAAAGTGGAAGCCGCCCATCGGTTGCAATTTCCACCCGAGACAATCTGCAGCAGTGAATGGCTGAACAAGGCGCATAACATATTGCAACACCGTAAGAGCCTTAAGGTACGCTCTCTATACGAACAAATCCACTTCAGAAGCTGATCTCAAATGCGTCACGCTTTAAATACTTAAATGCTTCAATAATTGAAGCACAAGAATTGCTCCGTGTTCGTCGGCAGGGAGGACATGATAGCGGAGATGTCTCTCCTTGAGGTTTGAAAAAAAACCGCAATGATGTACATTAATGTAGCAATGCCACCTCAAACAACATTTCCAGTCCTCAAATTACGAACTAATGAATCAATGTTACTTAAATGCATGGATGCATTCTCCGAAGAGGAGATGACAGTACGTCATAGCTATAGGATACAAAGCTAAATGGGAACTATCACGCTCTGCTATCGGCTTCTAGGAAAGGGGGGAAGCCGTGGAATTAGTATTAGCCTCCCCAGGAAAGTGAACGATATTAATAAATAATGGCACACTATTTAGGATGCAAATCAATGATTGATGCTCAAGACAAAAAAAAAAAAAACGAAACGTGTATAGCACTTCAGGCCATTAAGGTGCACTTTATGAATCGGCCTTGGCTCATCTTCCGGGAATATCATTGAACTTTCGAAAGGATGTCGCTTTCACTATTTACCAGGGGTTGGAGCTGCGTGAGGCCATCCTTGTGACAGACAACACATCGGGAGCTCCCAGCAGCCGGGGGAAAACATCTGTGTTTACTATCCATTAAAACTGCACCCACCTACCCTCTCACCTCTCTCTCTCTCTCTCTCTCTCTCTCTCTCTCTGTGTCTGTGTGTGTGTGTGTGTGTGTGTCTCTCTCTCTCTCTCTCTCTCTCTCTCTGTGTCTCTCTCTCTCTCTCTCTGTGTCTCTCTCTTTCTCTCTCTCTCTCTCTCTCTTTCTCTGTCTCTCTCTCTGTGTCTCTCCCTCTCTCTCTCTCTGTCTCTGTCTCTCTCTCTGTGTGTCTCTCCCTCACTCTCTCTCTCTCTCTCCCCCTCTCTGGGAGATCATATATTCTGCTTTAGGTCATGGCTGCACTAATAGACGTGGAAATGTCTTGGTCTCATTGAAAGAGTGACAACGTCTCGTCATCATTCTCCTGAAAACCACGAAGAGCACTGTAGCTTCTTGAAGCCCAGCTCAGATCGACGATTTGCGACGAGACAAAACTGTTCAACAGCGCCGCAGAAAAAGTCGCGGCGGTGTGAACTGTTTGAGTTGCAGAGTGTAGGAAAATAAAAAAGAACAGAGGCCAAGCGAGCGAGACGTTGATTCACTGTCCACTGTCCTTGCTACGTTGCATCAGTGAAAAATGAAGCGTGGCGGGGCCGGCAGGTGGGTTGAATTAATATGAAAGGTCGGGGAGGACAAGGAGCACCCCCCCCCCCCCCCCCCCGTCCACAGCAGCGGGACATCGCATTGTCTGCGGTTTGGATGAGCTTGTGCGATATATGGACTGCATGATGTCCACACACACACACATACACACAGACATGGCCTGAACGGCGGAAAAACTCAACCCACACAATGGATGGAAAGGCCCACAGGCTCCGAGCCCACTGAGGACTAGGAGTCCTGACAGACATTCTCACCTAATTAGCATTCACCACCTTATCTAATGCTGTGGGCAACCGGCGCTATTCTAATTTAGCACCAGAACCAAACATGACGGCTGTAGCACCGTGGCGCTAACAATAGACAGAAGTGCAGACAAGTCCAGACATATTTTGTGTACACCAAAGTGTACACCAAAAAAAAAAACGACGCTGCTCTACATATGACACGCATGGTGTGTAATCAACCGACAGACGGAAATGGAAATCACAATCAGCATAATGGTTCAGTTTGAATGACTTTGTTTCAGCGAGACGACGAGGAAATTGGAAAATCTGTAAAGGTGTGAAGTCACATCCAGGCATTTGATAGTGTCAAGAGTATGGAGGGAGGAGTATGGAGGAACCCCTGCAGTAGGTGGTATGAGAGGAAAAAGGGTCAGTGAGTACGTGAAGGACAAATCCGCCAAGTCCCAGGTTGGACCACGCCCAACCGATTCCTGCGGCGCCATGGGGCCACAGCATTTACAAGAACAGGTGTCTCAGAATCCGGCCTGGCACCATGTTGTTTTCTCACAGTTTCACATTTTATAATGGACGTCTCTTTCTCTCTCTCTCTCTCTCGCTCTCTCTCTCTCTCTCTCTCTCTCTCTCTCTCTCTCTCTCTCATATCCTGACTCAGGATATGGAACCTGGGTTGAATTATGTTATCTCTCCCCACACAGGGGGGGAAATACAGCCGGCCTCATCAATGGCATCGCCAACCCATGATATTCACATTCATGTGTGAACATGACTCACTATTCAATGTATTATTGCTTCTTGAAGATGATTTTCTTTTGTAAAAAATCGATTGATGTGATATACTGATTGATTGATACACCAATGTGTGTGTCCATGTAATATAATATGAATATGAACTAGTTTGGGATTTCTTTTGTTTTACCCCTTTTCAATTCAATCCAATTGAGAATCCAGTTGTATCTGTATCGCTTGCATATACAATCTCACCGTCAAGGCTATGTGAATCCAGCGACCATAAAGACACACCAGAAGGGTTTACTAATATTTTGTCTGAGATTTGGTCCAGAATTGCCAACAACTTCTGCTCATACACACTCGCATTTTACATAATAGAAACTTGACTTGTTTTGTTTTCTCTATAATAGGGACATCACAATGTGTGTGGGTGTGTATCAACAAACATGATGAGTAAGGAAAGGGAACCAAGATTATAAATTAATATAATTTAATTTGGTCAAACAAACAATAGCTGGGTAAATAAAGATACAACAAAATGTCTTATTAAGAAGAACAAATATGTATTTGCATATTAAAGTTCAGCCAACTTTAAAAAAGGTCAACTGCGCTGGAGCTGGAGGAAAGCCTCCGGCGAGGGAACTGAATATTTCTGTGAAATCTGAAATAGTGGGCGAGTGAAGCATACTAAATTAAACTCTACGGATTACATTTCCACAATAAGGTCCTCCTCACATCTAGTTGGAAGTCAGGAAGCAGTGGTGCGTGACTCTACACCTGGCTTTTTTCTGTGCGTAAATACAGCTCAAAATAAACGAAGGAAAATGCTTTAACAACCTCCATCCTGCACACACACACACACACACACACACACACACACAGACCACTGCCTACCCTGAGCTACCGCGTATCGGCGCGCGGTCGATACCAAACAAGCGACAATCGAGGAAAATTCACGCCTTCACGCTACTTGCAGCCTCGGTGGGCACATGAATGGCCGCCTATTAGGGCGAGCGCCAACCAGCCCGCGGACGGGGCTGATGTTTGTGATTGTGCTGCTGCTCTGCGGTTCCACAGGTGCCATTAGAGAGAGAGCGAGAGAGAAGGGGATGGGGGAGATGGGGGATGGGGGGTGCGTTCCCAGGCAGGGGTTCAGCCGCTATAATTTGTGTCTTTCAGGAGAGAGGGGCGAAGGGGGAGGCCGTCCCGCCGCGTGGCCTCGCCACAGCCCGACATAATGAATCCGGTCACCTCATTAAAAAGCCACAGAGACACGGAGAGGGGAACACAGAAGAAAAGCCGACATCAAAAGGCCCTGGCCTGCATGCTGGCTCCACACACACACACACACACACACACACACACACATACACACACACACACACACACACACACATGTACACGTGCACATGCACACACACACACACCACGGTACTACTAATATACAATCAGAATACACACCTCTCCACACCACCACACAATAGACTCCTCTTCTCCCTCTTTGGACCGTCTTTCATCATCAGCTACGCCTCAGGAATGTCTTTAGTTCTTGGCGGATTTACACAAAAGTATTTTTTGTGTCTGATAAGAAAAGGACACAAAAGTATGCTACTACGGCAGGAGACGGATCTATAGGTTGATTTAAAGACCCCACAGGTCACATGGTACAGATAAGATCATGACACATGCGGTACAGTCAGTGTGTGTGGGTACAAATACCGGGGCTGTCGATACATATGTGTAATCTTATGGGGAAAGTGGGTCATATTGATGCAATCCAAAGAGGGAGAGACTCCCCCCCCCCCCACACACACACACACACACACACACACACACACACACAGATCCCCTCCCAGACACATAGCTGACCCATATTTCATATTTTCACAGTAAGTATGTAAGCAATGTCATCACTTCGTATCCAGTATTCATTATTTATTGAAGTAACCACTTGTCCTTCACCCTGTGCTGTTCTCCTCGCGTCGTCCTGCTCCTGCGTGTCACAGCGCTGCGCAGGGGCCACAGGAGGACTGGTTCAGACAGAGAGAGAGAGCAGGACAGACACAAGACATGATCCACTCTGACAGCTCTGCTTTGGCACCGCTGGATAGCAAATGTCAGGAGCCAGACAAGCATATGTAGGCAGGGGAGGGGAGTCTAGACCCGCTCCTTGGATATGAAATAGGACTCTTTCGTTCTTTGTTCCTTTATGCTATCCTTTCTTTCTTCATTTTTTTTCTTTTACTTTCTTTCTTTCTTTCTTTCTTTTTGTCTTTGTTGATTTTTCTTTCTTTCTGTCTTTGTTTCTCTTTCTTTCTTTCTTTCTTTCTTTCTTTCTTTCTTTCTTTCTTTCTTTCTTTCTTTACTTCTGTGTGCCCCATTCACAAAGGTATGTTGATATGTGAATGGGAAATACAGGAGTCTTTTGTCCCCATTGGGAGGGACATTTCAGATTATTGGAGTCTCTTAAACACGTTTAACATTACATTGTTATTTCTGTCTTGATGTACTCACGAGAGAGAGAGAGAGAGAGAGAGAGACAGACAGACAGACAGACAGAGAGAGAGACAGAGACAGAGACAGAGACAGAGAGAGACCATGAGACACACCCATTATAAAATGTGAAGCTGTGAGAAGATGACATGGTGCCCGGCAGAGGTGAGGGCAAACTAAGGACACATGTTCATCCGGTCTCTGCACGACGATTTGTCATAAACTATTGTTATGGCGAAATAATATATAATCAGAGATCCCCGCTAGAAAAAATCCTAGATACAGACGACACACACACACACTACATCCCCTTTCTGGACAGCATGTGTGATGTGTCAGTTATCACATGTCACTGGTCTGGGTGGGGGGGGGGGGGATTTGGGAATGTGTCTGCTTTTCTTCTCCCTTTTCAACAGATTTTCCTCTCATCACCTGACACCTATGTGCCCCGCAAGGCTCACCGACCCTGTGTCTCCTCCACGGCGGCGGCGAGCGCTACGACAAGGGATGGGAGCATGAGTCAGGAAATAAGACGGCAGGAAGGGCGCAAAAGAAAGGAGCACTCGGGGGATACATGTTCTCTTGTGGTGTTTAAAAAAGGATTGCTGCTCCGAGTTACAAAAAAAAAGACAAGAAAAAAGGATGTGGGTGCGCGTGTGTGTGTGTGTGCGCGTGTGCGCGAACCTTTCTGGTTGTTTCAAGTCTAGTTTAGTCCCTGTGTTTGGAGCGAAACCAAACAAGCTGTCAACCCGGTGTGGTGAGTTTCGTGTATTACCTCACATTATTGCTATCAGGCGTCCTTCCCTAATCGATCTCTGGCTTGTGTAGTAATAACAACGGGAAAGACGGAGTCGGCTGGATTCATTCGTCACGCCATTTTACTCCTAAATATTCAATAATCCTCTCAAGGGGGGCGGCGAGGTCCTCTTATACATACACAGGAAAGTGGAAAGACGTAGACGTAAACAATGGACAGGAATCGCCATGGCCCCCGTCGCATGGCGACACATGACACATCTCACGGTATTATCGGTCCCTCCAGGATTTCGCGGGCCTTTTTTGTGATTGTTGCGGCCTAAAATGTCTGATGTTGCGTGAGCTTTTCCAAAAAGCTTTTGTTGCGATTACAGTGCGAGAGGAAGTGAAAGTTGCGATAAAAGTTGCGATATATGTTGCGATAAAAGTTGCGATAAAAGTTGCGATTTTCCTGATGTTAAAATTAAGTTAGTACTGCAATTTAGTAATATTAATATGTTAAATATTAAGTCATTAATGCAAAAAGACATTCATTAAAAGAATAAAAACACTGACAAATGGTCCGCGGTAAACACGGATGTAAGGCGGAACGTTGGTTTGTCGACATCAGTTCAAGACGGCGGCAATGATAGGTCAAATTTGCGGGAAAGTTGCGGTGATTGGTTAAAATTGCAACACCGCCCTGAATTCGCGGTGATTGGCTGATGTTGCGTTGAAGTTGCAAATCGCAACATCGCGAAATCCTGGAGGGTCTGTATTATACTTGGCATGTGCACTATTTTCACTTACTTACTATTTCTGGTATCGTTATTTTTATGTATAGTATTTATGATTAAATGCAATGTTTTTTGTAGAATAACAGTATAGAAAACATCCTTGGTTTTCTTCAAATATTCTTCCAAATATATTGAACTGATGATTTGATAAAGAAGCGAGGTGAGGAATCGCGTCCCTCGTTAGCCATTTCCTAGAAAGTGCACAGTGTCTTTGCAAGGTGGAGACGGTCCGGAGTTCAGAGACGACACATCCCTCAGGTCTGTGCTTTCTGACTTTGAAACTTCCCAGGCAACGCCCCCGCTCCCCAGTTATTGAGGCGGACATTTGTCCGTGACGCACGCTTCCTAATCTCGCCCATCCTTCATCTGACACACGGACGAATGAAGTCCACTACAAAGACCTTCCGCCATATAACATTGTAATGTCGAGGGACGGGTGATGAGAAGAGAAACTAACCCCGAGCTCTGCAGCAAACTGCTGCCGCAGCAACTTATAGGACCCCCTGCGCATGTCCGCTAGGTGCCATGTTCCCGGGCTACGTCCTTGCTTTTCATCATACAGATTGGAAAGCAAAGCACACACGGTGAAGAAGCAATTGAGAGTTATTGAACTCATTAAAAGTGACTGTGGCAGGGGGGCGTGGCCCAGGCATCGTATGTAGGTGAGGAAGGGGTGGACTGGGAACAAAATTCGGCCCGGGCAATTTTCTCCTGGACTGGCCCACCACAGGAACGACGGCCACCTGGGGGGGGGGGGGGGGGTGCGATTGTCGACAAGGGGGGGAGTGCGCGATTGTCGACAGGGGGGGGAGTCCGCGATTGTCGACGGGGGGGGGGGGGGGGGGGGGGGGGGGGGGGGGGCAGTCCTGGACTAAAAGAATTATGGCCTGAAATCGTCCGGCCGTTCGGGAAATCTCCCGAACCTCCCGATGGCCAGCCCGCCCCTGCATGTGTGGCTTGTTGGAGGAGAGATGAGTGTGTTTAGCAGAGTGATAGACTGGTGCAGTTTGCACTCCCTTGCAGTGAGGCGCAAACCTGGTACCTGTGCTGCTGGTTTCAGTTTGAAAAGGCCCAGTAGTTTATGGTTTTTCATAGAAAAATAAAACTGTTATTCTTTTTGAATTTTTGAGGTTTTGGTCATTCCTCCCAAGAACCGCTCCCAAGAGTTTGGCAATTAATCGAGCCACAGTGACCAAGTTAGATGAACAGGGTGCTTGCGGACTGATCCTGAATCTGTGGATATTTGTAGTGGATATACTGTAAAGGCATCACAGAGATGGATATCTCTGGGTCCTTCATGTGGAATAAGTAGGCCTGTAGGTCAGCAGATTCACTCATCGCCATTGAGATTTGGGAGTGGAAACTTGGTATTAGTAGTTTGAACATGATATTTAGGCATAAAGTGGGCCATGTTATTGATGGCAGTATCTAATATTGACTACTGGTCCACATTATTAAGACCGATTGTTGCTATAAATATATTTTTTTAGTGCAATTGGTACCTAGATTCTTATTTGTATTCATGAACTAAATACTTATCGCTATACATATCATTATAGAAGTATTTCCAATAATAAAATGGCTGCCATCAGTTATAATAGGAATAACTGGCAGAAATAGAAAAAACATGTATCAATGTAAAAAAAAAAGAAAAAGTTTACTACACCATCATTTTTTCTACACTATGTACATTTATTTTTTCCATACCTGTGCTATAAGCCAGGCATAGAAAGCGCAACATGGGGTCATCCAGGCTATGCGTGTCATGACTTAGCTTGCAATTTAATCGCTGCTGACTTGGCAGAGCACGCAACTGTAAAAGTTCCCCTCACGGGACGAAAACCCATCATCTCCTATAAGCAGCATGAGGGTGAATCTAGGACTCGTGGCATTTTTATAACTAAAAACATGCCGGTCTTAAACCCCCTGGAGCTTGACCTGCAGGAGAGGCTATGTGAAAATGCCTTTCCTATTTGGACCGGACACAGCGCACACAGATAACGCTTTGCAGATACAAACGACGTCCTTGAAATAAGTAGAAAAACTCACATCCTTAGGGATTGACGACGGCGTACCGTCTCAGCTAATATTAGTTAACACGTCGTTCAGGTCAATCTGCCCTAACTATGTGCAGCACTGGAATAAACCCTGTGCTTTACTGTCCCAGATTGGCCAGACGTTTGGTATTGTTTGCTCTGGGAGGGTGATTAATTAACATGCTAGCAGGAGAATGTATTTCGATGACGTTGAGAAGGCGCTGTGCCTCCTCTCCTTGAGGATTGCTCCCTCTCTCTCTCTCTCTCTCTCTCTCCCTCTCTCTCTCTCTCTCTCTCTCTCCCCCTCTCTCTCTCTCTCTCTCTCTCTCTCTCTCTCTCTCTCTCTCTCTCTCTCATTCTTCCCATTCTTCCCCCTCAAAGAGCGGCAGATGGAGGCGTGAGGCGGGCGGTCCCGAATTAGAGTAATTAAACGGACGCAGGCGCTCCTGACACGCCGGCCCATCGTGAGCGCAAGATGGTGTGTCCAGACAGGGAAATAAGCAGGGGGGGCGATAAAAAGAAAAAAGTCAGACGTCAGCCAGAGAGATAGCCAGCAAAGTGAAATGAGTTAGCGAAACACACGCGTGCGCAGAGGCCGACGGAGGAGCGCAGTCAGGTGTCGGAGTAATCGTTAACAGTGATTTTTACGTCGCTATCGGGGCCCAAACCGCGGCCGGGGAGGAAGAGGAGGAGGAGGAGGAGGAAAGGTATTTAATTTATCGGTACGGCCGGCTGCTGATACGGGTTCTCCAGTGGCCGGCGCTGGCCCGCCTCATTTGAATATACGGCGAAAAAAACCGCTGTTTAATACCTCTCAATCATTGAAGACACCGACTGGACTACCGGATAAGGAGAGTCCATACAATTTAGTTCAGTATGCACACTAAGTACCAAGGCGCCGTACCGCTTAAACAGCCGCCCTGCCTGCTTGGCATTCGCTCTGTCGCCCCATTCCTGTCTGACGGTAAACACAGTAATCCCTTGGCAATGGTTTGGTTTTTAATATAATAATGAGCATACTGGTAAACACTAAACCTGGGCACCCACGCACACGCACACACACACACACACACACACACACACATGCGCGCTGTGTAAGAAAAGATTATTAGAGCATTAGAGAGATTCCTATTAGTGATGTGTGTGACACTTGAGATGCTTTCAAATAGCATGCCATATATTTTTCACAAAACTTTAGCTGATAGTGATATATAGTACTCAATAGGCCTGTATGTGTCCCTATTCCCCCCACACACACACACACACACACACACACTACCACCACACACACACACACTACCACCACACACACACAAGGTCACCGTTGCCGAAGTGGGACTGTCGATGCAGCAACAGTGTTAGGTGTCCGCGCAGCGCCGGTGTGCGAGGCAGACAGGGAGGTTATGTCAGAGTATACCTAATCTCCCTTCTGTCCAGCCAGCATTAAAGTTGCATCGCGGGCGAGGCGGGGCTCATGTGCCGCGCGCGACCAAACCCGATTGGTGCACAGCTCTCAGAGGTTGATTAAGCACACCTGCGTTGTGTTGTTTGCACAGCCGGCGGAGTCACACTCACCTGAATATTTTAGATCAGCGTTAAGTGAAGACAGAGAGGTGTCATCGCTGGTCACACCAGCCGAAAGAGCACAAGAATAGCCGCGTGTCTATTTATTTATCTATTTATTTATTTGTGAATTTTGGTATTCATTTATTCATGAATTATTTGTCCAAACTCTTTCAAAGTCTCTTCTCCCAGTTCCATTTTAAACTGCTCACACTTGAACCAATTCCATGTACTACTTGTGTTGCTCTTGTATTCATTATGCTACAACATTATGGAGATTTTCCAAGTGCCCAGAGGGACATCAACATCTTGTGAGATAAGTGAGAAAAATACATTTTCATTGCCTAGCCTCATGTTCTTCCTTCATCGCAATGTATTATAATCAACAACACGTTCCATGCCAACATGTTCCTACACCTGTTTACACATTTCTGGATTTGGTTGTAGGCCTATTGATAATAACAATAACCATAAAGTTGACACGTGGAGCGGCCTTTGTTAAATGAAGGACATATGGGGCTGTAAGGAATGAATAAATGTTAATAAATACAATAAAAGCAGCAATAAAGGACGAGACGCTACATCGAAACCTCGCCTGTGTCTGTCCGTCTGTTGAGGGACGAACACAGAAAGGAAGGGTTAGGGTCGGCGAGGGTGGGATTTATGAACCCAGTGAAACAGACTGCGTTATATTGGCAAGTGCATTATGTCAAAAAGAGAGAAGAAGTATTGCTTTGGGGCCAACGGAGGACAGAGCAGAAGTCGCGGGGGGTTAATAGTAACAGCAGCAGCATCAAAGCCCATGAGCAAAATGACAACAACAGCAGATCTAATGCTATTAGCCGCATTGCGAGGCAGGCCACAGGGATCGACTAGATTAAAAAGGGCTCTAAAGGCCATCGATCACGGCGGCTGTATTCCCCCGGCGCGGGATCTCCTCCAGCGGTGGCGAAGGAGGGGTGATTCAGTTTGATTTGGCTAAAAGCAAATCAGTGTCACGACGCAAAGACACCATCCGTCTCCGGACACCTCGTTCCGGCTGTCCATTACGCCCCAGAAGCCATCCTCCGTTACGTGCACATCATCATTCCCTGACCTGAGCATGCTATGGTTAGCAAAAGAATCATTATGTATATAATACTTATAATAATAATATTATAATTATTGAAACGATATGTTGGGAATGCTACTTATTAGGGCTGGGCGGGCGGTATGGCCGAAATCTTCCATCCCGATAGTCATTTAATATCTCGATAACGATATATATCACGATATGGCATGTTTTCTGGGAATTTAAATAATAAATAACCACATGGTGAAGCCTATTTTTGTATACTCCTATGTGTATTAAATACTTGACTTGAAGTATTTTCTTATTTTTTTTCCCATCACTTTACTGTAATGCAGCCTTCAAAACCAGGAAAAGAAAACACTTAACGCCATATGACGATATGACGATATCCAAAATCTAAGACGATCTAGTCTCTATCTATCGCAATGTTGATATAGTATCTATTTCCCAGCCCTACTCCTTATTAGGACAGAGAGGTTGAGGATATCTCTGTCTCTGACCCTGTGTGGGGTGCACAGCTGGGTCAGGTAATAAGCGAGACCACCCCCCCCCACCCCCCCCCCCCCCCCCCCCCCACACACACACACACACACACACACCCCTTTATGGATGGTGGTGGTCTGATGTTGTCTTCTCTCACCATGTCTCTCCTTTGGTGGGGTTTTCACTAACACTCAGCCAGTGATTTCACGGTGACCTGCGGTAACGA